>CM076093.1:33072859-33237312 GCA_038088585.1 Chrysina gloriosa
CTTGAAATGCAAAATGTCAAACTTACCTGTCAGAATCGGTAGGTGCTATATTTTGCTTTAAAATTGTCCAAAATCGTGCGTTTTCCTCTGATCCCATCGGAAATAGACGAGTTGTGGGTAAATATGACCATTTTTAAGTACGTTTATTTTATAATATGTTCGATCTGGAAAATATTTTAATCTTTTTGGTCAAATTGAGACATAACACATGCATTCTGTGTGAGGTTAGTGATGATTTCCACTTGGTGAGATACAATTTTAAGATGCTAGCTTTGCGGCCGGCGAAGCACATATGCAAAAAATAAGAAATAATTGTGTGATGAAGAGTTTTTCCGATATCATCTATAATTGCATGTTGTACTGAAAATGGGCAACAGAAGCAAATCGTCCGATTTAGTATCGATTTAGTATCGATTTAGTTTCGCCTAAGTTTCTATTTCGAACGTACATATATGGTTTTGGTATGGTTTTAGAGCTTCTCCTTTCTTGGGGATATGGGGATGGAGTTTAAAGGGAAAGGATCTGTCATGATTGATTAAAAACGTAAAATTTGAACTAAGATTATCCGAGAATAATAACTTATCATTGAATAATAAAATTCGGAGGAGTGACAGCGTCAATCCGATTTACACTACTTAATGATAATACGTCGTCCACCCTTTTAAGAAACTCTAATAATAACGCAGTTAACAACTCGAAGTCAAAGTCGAAGTTTTCCGTATTTCCTCCTTTTCGGGTAGTTTGGGTATTTCAAAGCTATACGAAGCTTTGTTTACAATTTGCTTTTCTTGGGAATGTGGTGATCGAATGAGAAAAGAGGAAACTGAAAAATAGTAAAGATGACCTAGCCCAAGAATTCTAAAGAATGATACTGAAAGCTAGATAGTTCAGCCTGAAAATCTGAAGATGACATCAAAGAAAAGTTAAATAACGCGAAGTGTCTGATTTTTTGGAAATGTGGTGATCGAATGAGGAGAAAGGAGACTGAAGAATGGGGAAGATGAGCTAGCGCAAGAATTCAAAAGAATGATATTGAAAGCTAGATAATTCAATCTGAAAGTCTGAAGATGACAACAAAGAAAAGCTAGATAACGTGAAGTGTCTGATTTCTTGGAAATGTGGTGATCGAATGAGGAGAAAGGAGACTGAAGAATGGGGAAGATGAGCTAGCGCAAGAATTCAAAAGAATGATATTGAAAGCTAGATAGTTCAATTTGAAAGTCTGAAGATGACAACCAAGAAAAGCTAGATAACGTGAAGTGTCTGATTTCTTGGATATGTGGTGATCAAGTGAGGAAAAAGGAGACTGAAAAATGGAGAAGATGGGCTACCGAAAGGGTTCAAGAAAATTATATTAAAAGCTAAATAGTTGAATCTGCAAGTCTGAAGATGAGAACAAAGAAGAGCTAGATAACGTGAAGTGTCTGATTTCTTGGATATGTGGTGATCAAGTGAGGAAAAAGGAGATTGGAGAATGGGGAAGATGAGCTAGCGCAAGAATTCAAAAGAATGATATTGAAAGCTAGATAGTTCAATTTGAAAGTCTGAAGATGACAACAAAGAAAAGCTAGATAACGTGAAGTGTCTGATTTCTTGGATATGTGGTGATCAAGTGAGGAAAAAGGAGACTGAAAAATGAGGAAGATGGGCTACCGAAAGGGTTCAAGAAAATTATATTAAAAGCTAAATAGTTGAATCTGCAAGTCTGAAGATGAGAACAAAGAAAAGTTAAATAACATGAAGGGTCTAGTTTCTTGGAAAATGGAACGAGGAAAAAGGAGACTGTGAAATGGGGAAGATGAGCTAGCGCAAGGGTTCAAAAGAACGATACTGGAAGCTAGATAGTTCAGTCTGGAAGTCTGAAGATGACAACAGAGAATAGTTAAATAACGTGAAGTGTCTGATTTCGTCGACAGTTCGGTTACTTTTGACCTGAAATGTATATAGGGTTTTCTTTCGAAACAAGGGAGTTACGTCACCAGGATCAACTTAACGTACCAACTTTGTATGTCTGTTGGAACTATTCATCAAAGCGGATTCGAGCAAATCTATACGAGATTTATGTTGGCACAACTGAAACGAGCATGTCCAGTATTACCTTGTTTAATTTATTCGGTATTTTCGCGTTATTTCTATCAATTATCTTTGATGCCACGCGTATTATGTATGAACGAATGTCAATTAAGTGTCGTTACTTTATTCACATAACCTCTATAGGAAAGTGGCAGACGTATGTATAGGGTATGATATAGCTACATCCGAAATACGTCACTAATGACGTAACTATCTTGTTAGAATAAATTCCTATATCATCCTGTATGAGTTGTATAGATCAAAACGCGTCCTTCAACTGCTCGCGGAAACAAACGGGGTGCGACTTATCAGCTTTCATTATTTCTGCAAAGAATAAAACGATTTGGTATAATTTTAGATAATAAATGACCGTTACCCGCCAAATGATATTGCCATAGCGACACGCTTTAGATAGGTACGTCTTTGTCCAGAAATTTCATCCTTCTCTTTCTTCACTTACTTTCGTAGATTAGAGAGAGCGCGCGCTATCAGCATTTATTAGATAACGTTTCCAAAAATGATGCCATCGGTTTCTGTCCGAAACGATTGTCGCGGTATTCTGTGGGTTAGAGAAGGAGCGCACGAAAGTTTTCATCTTGGAATGTAATTAGTTTTCTTTTTCGTCCCAATGCTTTCCTACGCAAGCACAAAAACAAAAGAAATCAGGAGAATTAAGCCTGATATTCGCGCGAATTTTCCTCGTATATTTGACGATATTTCTTTAAAATGAGAACAGAATAATGAACAGAAATGGTAACAACGGGCATTCAATTTACATCTATATAATCTACGTCAAAGTCACGATCCAGATTTTCACCTTTGATGTAATTTACCACTATCTCCTATTAACGTTTTTCGTGTTGTGGATTTACGTACACGCATAGTTTCTCCTGTTATTTGCGAGAACCCTTCTCGGTTGCTTTCTTAGGAATGCGGGGATCGAAATAGGGAAAAGGCTACAGAAACGCGGAGGTGGCACGTGAGCTCGCAGATCAAAGGAGGAAAGCTGGAAATTACCCTTTGACGTAACTTCGAGTTATAATTTTCTGCTTACAACCGCCGAAACGTTACGTGAGTCGATTGAGTACGGGGATAACGCAACATTACATCGTTAACGTATACGCCCCCTTACGTACGCGAATTGAGGTCGAATTTAAGGGCGACAGGTGACATGTAAAATCAGGTCTTCGTATGAAACTTTTTTTTTTGTATTCATTTCTAGATTGTTTCCTTCTGTTTTTTTTCTTTCTTCTCTGAATTCGTTTGTTATACTTTCAAGCGAGCCTAGGTTAAAGTCTCAAAATTGACTTTGGCTTTATTTTAGCCCCAAATTGTCAAATTCCTCCTTTACGCAGTAATCACGATATTTTCATTTCTGCAGTGTTGCGTGTTTCAAACCGGCATTTGCGTACAGATGGCGAGTGTTAGTAGAAGCGCGGAGAAATCTAGAATAAGGAGCGCGTTGCGGACAACATTTCAGTTGTTTTGAAGGAGCAACCTAAACATTTTTAATATTCTATTCGCAAAATAAGAAATAAACAGCTTAACATAACAGGATTTTTCACACCTCTTACATCATATTAAAACAGAAGAAAGTTTATATCGAATAGAGCAAAATTCGTAAAAAGAAGTATCCTGCTAACGCTGGAAAGCCGAAAATAATTTTTATTTTAAATAAAAATAAGTCAAATATTGCATACGAGTCAAATATTCATTGTTTAGGCGAAGAAGTATAAACGCTAGTAAAATTGCGCCCATATCTTTAGCAAGGTCAAATGAATATTTGTATAGGACGTGTGTGTTTAAAACTTCGCCATATTTATATTGTGGTTAGCATGATTTCAATACGGTTCTGGCTTGGTTAATTCTACATTTTATTTCTTCCTTATCTTCATTATTTTCGTCCACCATTATTCTCAGATACTTAAACTTGTTGACTTTCTCTAACTGTTTTCCTCGTATCTATAAGGCTTCCGATTATTATGTTTTTCTTGTAATCATAAACTTAGTTTTTTGGACCTTTAATGTAAGTATTCCTCTAGTCGATCCCTTGCACTCGAGGAAGAGCAATTGCTATTCAACTTCTGGCAATTTTCAAAGATTCCGGGTCTTCTCGATACCATGTCGATTCTTGATCCTTTTCCAATTTTTTCTTCTCTTCCCCAACCTGCAGCTTTTTATATACTCCTTCAGCAGGGCCTTCATCTCATAAACAAATAGATTCTTCCAATTGCCTTAAGTTTCTTTTCACTTGAACAATCGTCTTTTGAAATATTTATGGATCTTTCCTTCCTTCTACCTTCAAATTCCTCCAGTAGTGCTTGTTTATCTTTAGACATATCTTCGACTTCTATATACTCAATAAGTGCATGCGTCTGATTACTTTGAAACTCATAATTTTCATGTTTTTTTTTGGCCCGTACGTTCTTGTTTGTTGTGGGTGCGGGGTTTGTGGTCGTATTTCAAGGAGGATGGATTCGGTAGTACGTTAGTGTGAATTTAGAGGAGGACATAGACAGAGGGCGTCCCGATAGAAAATGGAGGTTTAAGCTTTTCATCTCCGCTTCTTCTGATGATCAATAGTGAATATTTTTGAGGTTTTTAACGTACTGTACATTGTCGTCATCCGATATTTCGTCTGCTCCCCCTCCCCCCCTTAATTTCGCTTTTTGGTTTCAAAATACTCCAAACCGTTCCACACAGTCGAAAAAGAATATACACATAAGATCTAATTGCGTAATTAATAAAACGAAAGGTCACGATACTCCGTCGTCCGTAGGAAACTCGCAACTTGCAAAGAGTTCGCACGGAATCCAATTAATTTCGGCGGTGATCTCTCGTTTCGGACGTACACGCGTGACATCATCCTTATTAATACAAATAATAAACAAAAAACAATCGCCGCCAGTCTTGTTCACCTTTTTGGGAATTATACGTTTATTTACCCGGCAATTTAGCTCCCCTTTTTGTTAGTATCTCGACTTCCATTTGGAGTAATTTATTGCGGTTTCCGAAAAAGCAAAAAATCAAGTAAAACGTTAAACAAAATTTTTTGACGTTCAATTAAACTTTGACAACTTTTAATATTTATCGTTCCCTTTGATAGTTGACAGGTTTGACATTGAGATGTTTAATACTTGAGAGTTTGATGCCTGTATCGCTTCTACGTTTCTTTAAATTAATTAATATGCGACAACCTGATCGCTCAGGTATTCAATACTTTTTAACTTGTCTTATTGTAAATTTATTATGTTTAAGATTTGACATTTCAGACGTTTGACCTTCCATATTCTTGACGTTTAGTTTGTTTGACATTCCACAATTTTGACGTTTACTTTCTTTGACATTTTACAATTTTGACGTTTAGTTTATTTGGCAAAGGTTTGTGATTATGGACGCAAATGAAGTTGCTTCATTCACATCGTTGTTCGGATGTTCAAACCTTTCGTGTAAGATTTGGAACTTTAGAACTTTAACATTTCATTATGATATTTTTGATAGTTAATTTGTTTGACACTTAAAAATGTTGACAGTTAGTTTGTTCGACGTTCGAGTTCTTCTAAGGTGACTTTCTTCAAACTTTATTTCAAATAACAACCCGAAAGGAAGCGACCGTGGCTGTAAAAGGGGAAGAAACGGAGATAGGAAGAAACGATTGAAACGTGTGACATTTTTGAGAAGTTTTGACATGTAAATAATTGACATTTATTTCGATCTTGACATCTTTGAAATTCGGCGTTTCTTCTGATACTTAACAGATTTGACGTTTAAAATGTTTAGGTTTTGATGTTTGATGCGTGCAACAGACGACTACGGCTCCGGAAGAAGATGGAAAACTAAAAGAAAAAAGAAAGGAGATCGAGACGTCGACGATATTTTCTAAACTTGTATCATTTAGTGAAAGTTTGACAAGCTTCTACATTGGTTCCCTTTGACAGTTGACAGATTTAACTTTGAGACGTTTTTGATGCGAATATCGCTCTACGCGTCTTTGAATTAATATGCGATAACCTGATCTCTGAGGTGTTCAACTTTTTTTCAATTTGACTTATTGTAAATAGGTTTATTATGTTTAACTTTAACATTCTTAGACGTTTGACATCTTAGACGTTTGACATTTTAGACGATTGACATTTCAGACGTTTGACAACATAGATGTTTGACATTTTAGTTGTTTGATGTTTTAGACGTTTGACATTTTAGATGTTTGACATCTTACACGTTTGACATATTAGAGGTTTAATACTTGAGACTTTGGTGCAGATACCGCTCTACGTTTCCTTGAATTAATATGCGCTAACCTCATCGCTCAGGTGTTCAACCTTTTTCTAACTTGTTATTGTAAATAGGTTTATTATGTTTCAGATTTGACATTTTTAACGTTTGACATATTACACGTTTGGGATTTTAGACATTTGACATCTTAGAGCAGGCATGGGCAACCTTTTTTGTAGATGTTTTATGCTGCGAGTAATCTTGAAAAATATACATTTTTGTAGTATCCTTATGATTCATTATGAATTAAGTTTAGACGGGCCGTGCTAATATGCAACGAAAGAATTCAGTAGCGGGCCGGGCAAATCTTACTCGGGGGACGCATGTGGCCCGCGGGCCGGAGGTTGCCCATACCTGTCTTAGAGGTTTGACATCTTACACGTTTAATATTCGATACTTTTGACGTTTATCTTGTTTGACTTTTCGCAATTTTGACGGTTAGTTATCTTATTCTGATCGATTAGGTGTGTTCAACCCTTTACTCCAGCTAAATAGAAGACTATTTACGAGAACCAAAATACTACTTCGAAGGAGAATCTTGACGAGTCTCTCTAAAACAGCTTTATTAGGTGCGTTGTTGGACAGCTTTCAAGGTAGCTGTGCAATGGCTTACTAGGCAGCAACAAATTGCTTATATGCACCAAAAATGATCACGGGAGGGAATTATGCTTTATTTTGAATAACGTGTAAGATTGGAGACTTGCGATCTTTGGCATTTTATCATGATGACTTTTTACATTTAGCTTGTTCAATACTTAAAAATATTTGACATTTAGTTACTTTGACATTAGAGGTGTTCGAAGGTAACTTTTTTTTTGATATTTTGCTTATTTGACATGTGGGTACACCCAGGCTGGCCACAATAACAACAGGGCTAAATAGACTATAGACCCGGGGGTGACAGTCTCTTGGGGGTATTAATTTTGGGCCTCTTGGGCATTATTGTTAGTAATCCACGGGGGCAAATATCTTAGGACGGCTTTAGGTAAATACATTCCTTTTCCTCCTAGAGGAAAGAACTGAGAGACAAGAGGACTGAACGGAAGTTAGTAAGAGAAATTAAATGGGAGCCGTCGAAAAGAAAGAAGAAATGCGAACGAAACGAAGAAAGAAAAAATTGGTGTGTGCGGTTTATGCACGTATGAATTGAATACTCCCGCTCCCACATCATACTCTCTCTGTCTCTCCTTGTGTTTCAGACGAAGCAAGCACGCACGTATCCTTTCTCTCGCTCATCGCCTCTCGCTCGCATATCATAATCGCTTGTTTTCTTTGTCTTTCATACGAAGCGAGCGCCTGGTTCCGCCCAAATTTAACGCTCTTACGCTTACGCTTACTCTCGATCTGGTCCAGTGTCCCTTAAGAAGTATTCATTTCTATTACTGCATAAATCTTCAGTTTATTCTCTTGATCCGAGCAACCAGTAAGCTGTAAAAATCTAAGTACCACTTACACCCAATGAATCAATATCAGAAACTTTTCGTGCTCAAGTGACTAGTTGGGATGGTATAGACCAGAGGCCAAGAACAAATAAGAAGAAGAAGTATTCACTTAAAAACGAACAGGATTGGAAACAGTTAAGAAACGAAAGGACTCCTACAAAAATGGAAGCGAGACGAAAAATCGGGAAATCCTCAAAGTCAAGGTCACAGAACAAGAAGAAAGGACGTAAGATATAAGTTGCAGACGACGCGCAAACTTTAACCTGTTTTTCCTTTAAAATTATTATTATTTCCTAACTATTCGAAAGAACGCGACTATAATCTCGTTTTCCGACTCGGCATTTTTTCGCGTCGCAGATCCTCCGTATTGCATACGTATGAATTATGCGATTATTCCAATTCGGCTTACATCATCGATTAATCCACCACGCGCATCTGGGACGTGGGATGCGAACCAAATTTCGCCATAAGCTCGTGGAACTATCCGGGCTTGGTCACCGAGATTATAATTTTATAGGATCGTTACGGTTTACATCGTAACTTACATTTCCCACGAGGGAAAATACGTATGTACACACGTGTAGGGTTACCTCGGCAAATATGCTCGGACGTAAAACCCGTATTTTTATAATGAAACGTAACGTATCGCGAAATATAAGCGCGGGATCGGACGGACGGCGCGAATGTTTATTATTTACGACCAGCGCCTGCTGTTTACTTGCATTTAATTTTCGAGTTTCACTTGTTACTACTCGTTTATACGTTACTATGTTGTATATAAATACATCTATCGGTTAATTACACGTTGGACCTTGACTTTTTAAAGTGCTCTCTCGTCGGCGTTCGAACGACGATAATAATAAATGGTAGGCGGCTTCGACGACGCGACGGTTCGGGTTCGATATTTTGTTTCGCTTCGCTTTTGTTTCGAAGCGAGGGTATTGGGACGGACGAGAGATTTTTCGCAGTTTTGATGGATTTTTCGCGATACGACAGTGGATTGTCGTGTTTTTGTTAGTAGAGATTGATGAGCGGTGATGAATCGCCTAGTTAAAATGAAGCTTGCAAGGTCATATTTTCTGATTTTCGATTCGAAAAAGTCGAATTAGCGGTGCGGTCTTAAAATTCAAAGAAAGAAGGAAGTAAGTTCCGATCAAATATCAGCATCGCTTTTGAAACAATTCGGGTAAAATTTGGAAGTAGATTTGGAGACATTGCGTCATAAATCGCCTTAAACCAGGGTTCTTCGGCCTTTCACGAGCTGTGGAATCCTTTGAGCTTTTGATATTGCTTTCGCAAAATCCAAATTGAAGATATATACAGGCTGTCTCATTTCGGAGGGCCAAATTGAAATATCTCTCTTATTATAGAATACAACGGAAATTCGTTTTAATAAAAAATGTCACATTTTTCACGCACTACAATATGGTTAAAACAAAATTCCGAACCACAGCCTACTTTTCGAAATATTTTCGAAAAATATGTAATTGTGGAAAACTTCGAGGCTTTGTAACTTTTTTATTTTTGAAAATACAAAGAAACGTTTTGAATGAAAGTTGATGGCAAAACATTGCTCTTTCGAAATATCAAGGAAAAAGTGGTGTACAGTTAACATTTTCAGCTGTACTCTCTTGAACCGCCCAAAAAATAGATAGAATCAAGTAGGCCATGCCATTCCTAAATAGCCCCTGAATTGCCTTTATAAAAAATACCATACACAATAAATATATTTTAGTTAAGTCTGTAAATTTTTTGCAATTTTATAAAATAAGTATCAGAATATTTGTACTAGTAATCCAAAGAATTCAAGTAGCCATTGAAACAAAGGTTTAGCAAAAAAATGTGTCAGACAAAGAATACTCTGGACTCGTTCACTTTAAAGTTACGTAAAAAATATGACAATGTGACTTGCCAAGCTATTCTTATGTACTCTTTATTTTATTTACAAAATTCTCTTATGCTGTGGAAAATAAATAATACTCGCAAGGTAAAATGAAAGTTTAATTAGTAACAAACATCAAAATTCGGTAAAAAACAATTATAACAGATGTTCAAAATGTCCTCCGTGGTTCCTTATACACAGTCGGGCTCTGGAGTAAACACCTTCATTTGCATTTTCGACCATCTGTGGTCTAATTGCTTCACAGGCTTCCCTGATTCTTTGTTTGAGGTCGTCAACATTTTGCGGAGTATCTGAATAGACTATATCTTTAATGTAACCCCATATGAAAAAATCCAATGGGGTAATATCCGGAGACCGAGCTGACCACAAGATTGGTCCATGGGTTTCTATCCACTTTTGGGGATAGTTTCTATTCAAGTCATTTCTACTAATTAAAGTATTATGGGCAGGAGCACCATCTTGTTGAAAATATTTAAAGTTTAACCTATCTTCTAACGGCAATTCTTCGATATATTCAAACAAGTTATTTTGTAGAAAGGTAAGGTATCTTGCTGCAGTTAATTTATAATTATAAAAATAAGGTCCAATTAGTTTGGATCCCAATACACCCAACCAAACATTTACTGAAAACCGTTCCTGAAAAGCTGTTTCTTTATGCCAAGAAGGATTTCTATTGTGCCATTTATAGTGAATGTTTCTATTAAAAATCCATTATTTGAACAATTGGCTTCATCTGACCACAAAATCTTACTAGAAAAAGATGGATCGTTCCTCTTCTTGTTCAAGATACATTTACAAAATCGTAAGCGCGTTGGTTTGTCATCTTCTCTTAAATGTTGGACTTTTCTTAATCTGTAACACCTGTATCTATGTTTTTTTAATATTCTTCTTGCACTGTCTTTACGAACGTTACAAAACTTCTCTATTTCCCTTAAAGAGACATCTTGATCGTTATTGGTTTTATTATTAACGTAATTTAAAACTCTGTTTTGTGCTCTTACACTGTCCACAACTTTTTGCTTCGCACAGCACTTTTTTTAAAAGAACCATAATTTGTAAGATTATGTGCTAATTTTACGAAAGTTCTTTTATTGGGATGCAGTCCATTTGGATATCTACATTGATATTCCAGCAAAGCTAATCTTGCATTAAAATTACACTGGCTATAAACTACAAACATGTTAAATTTTTCTACCTTAGAAAACATTGTTATTAATCAAAGTCAACAGAAAACCCATATAACACAAACACACGAACAAACTAATTTATAATTACTTTACACCAACTCGAACAAAGATAACTTATCTGACATTTAAGCTAGATCTTTGTTTCAATGGCTACTTGATTTCTTTAGATTACTAGTACAAATATTCTGATACTTATTTTATAAAATTGCAAAAAATTTACAGACTTAACTAAAATATGTTTATTGTGTATGGTATTTTTATAAAGGCAATTCAGGGGCTATTTAGGAGTGGCATGGCCTACTTGATTCTATCTATTTTTTTGGGCGGTTCAAAAGAGGACAGCTGAAAATGTTAACTTTACACCACTTTTTCCTTGATATTTCGAAAGAGAACTTTCATTCAAAACGTTTTTGTATTTTCAAAAATAAAAAAGTTACAAAGCCTCGAAGTTTTTCACAATTTCATATTTTTCGAAAATATTTCGAAAAGTAGGCTGTGGTTCGGAATTTTGTTTTAACCATATTGTAGTGCGTGAAAAATGTGACATTTTTTATTAAAACGAATTTCCGATATATTCTATAGTAAGAGAGATATTTCAATTTGGCCCTCCGAAATTAGACAGCCTGTATATATATATATATATATATATATATATATATCAAAAATCTTTTTGTACCCATTGGGTATAAGGGAGGTAACTTTCATCTATTTATATACAAAATCTGCCCATTCCTTCTTATTCCTTGCCAGTTTTCTTGCCGTAGATCTCTTCTTCCTCAGTGTCTCAGCTACTTGGTCATTCCAGGTTCTACTTGGCTGGCCTCTTTTCCTATTGCTGTTCACTTTTGCTTCCCATATGTTTCTCACTGGTCTCGTCTGGTTCATTGGTATCAGGTGCTCGAACCACGTTAACTGTTGTTTTTCGATCCTTGTGTGCACTGATTCCACGTCCAACTCCTGTCTGATGTCTTCGTTCCTTATTCTGTTTCTCCTTGTCACGTCTTCAACTTTTCTGAGGTATTTCATTACCACTGCCTGGATTCTACTTTTCTGTGCTTTTGTTAACACCCAGCTTTCACTTCCAAAAGTTAGTATAGGTACATTGAAGATACCTGTCATAAACAATCCGCTGCTTAGTAACGATTAGACTTCGTAAAGTTTTGGGAAAGTTGACTCGCCTCCAATTACGTCAGCAACGTGCCTTCCAAGCCCTCGACAAATCGCATCAACGCACCTGCATGCCGGCCCTCACCGCATAGGTTTGAAGGCCGACCATTAGTTCCTCAGTAATTAAGGATCGCTTCGTAGGATTGATTTACTGCACAGTGCAATGCACGCTTTCTCTAGGCGTTAGCACAGACTTGCGTCTTCCCGTAAACCAAATCTCTTCAACGTGTTTTTAAAGCCTGTGCAATCCTTTGAGCTTATGGTATTGCATTCGCGGAACCCAAGTTGAAAACAGCTGTCACAAACATTCGCTTCCTTAGTAACGATTAGACCGCGTAAAGTTTTGAGGAGGTTGGCCTCCTTCCAATTACCTCAGCAATGTACGAACGTTAGCGAAGTCTCCTGATCTAAACAATCACCACGTGCAAGTTTAACGCGATCAACAGCAATAAGCTTGGATGCTGAAAATCGTCGCTGAAGTTAGTTGTTGAATTCGTGTTTACAACGTGTTGCAAAGATTCAACATTAGTCTTCGTGATGGACCACTTGGCTAGATGACCAATTGGGTTTACGTTTACTTTACGCTCAGGGAGTTCAGTATCTAGAAGACTAAAGAACACAAGACGATTTAAAGTTCCTGTCAATAGTTCTGACCCAGTAGCAAATAAAGCACCGTAACGAAGTCTGCCAGGATCACCATCAACGGGCTACGGATGTCGAAGATCATGACTGGAAAGAAAAGATGGGTTTACGACTACGATTCCGAAAACAAATACTGGTCCCCATAACGATCCCAAATCGTCTCCATTCTCACTACCCATCCATGTAACGCACTGGCATCTAAGTCAAACGGCATGATGAAACTTGGCGTAATTTAAACTAAAATTACCGGAAAACACACAAATTGTATTGCGTAGGACACCCTAGAAGTGCATTGTGCCCGTGGGGACGAAAAGGCGACGATGCGTACTCTCAAACAGTCATTGCAGCACTGAACTTTTACTCGCGACGCGCTATTTGCTTTTTCGCTTCCTCCGCGCGTTGAACGATTTTTCGCGTCCTAAAGGCTAGTTTTCTTGGGACTACTTGACTACGCGGTTCCCGTGTACCGAAACACTCTTTTCCTATTGGTGGAGATAAGTTATTGATAAATCATTGGGGGGGAGGGTTAAAGCGGCGAAAAGGGATGAATGACCATTTGGTGGAAACGCAACGATAGGAAACGCGCGGCGAAAGAAAAGAAAATACGGTGGTGGATGTATTACGAAAGGAAATTTAGAATTTTGGAATTTTCTCTTCTAAAATCTAAAGCCGAGAATAAATCTGAGACCGTAACAATCAAAACTCCAAGTCTGGTTGCCCGTTGGACGCGGACTAGACACAACTTTTTGGAAATAATTTTCTTGGTTTTTCTTAAAGAATATTTAATTTAATTTAATTCAGTGCGATAAGAATACATTTCTTCAGAGAGCTCATAATTTATCATATCAATACGTATGTATATAGAGAAAAATTAACGCAATATTTCCAAGCAATTACACAAGAAAAATTCGATGAAATCGATAGCTAAGCAAATCCCGCAATAAATCGAGACGATCGCGAACAACGGGTTCGTGACGGTTTCAAACAGTTCGCGGTAGAATCGGATGAGTTCTAAACGTTGTACCGCTTCTCGATCTAAAGTTTTTCGGAGTTGTCCGACCTCATCTACTGAAAAATAAATTAACGATAAGAAATCCCCTAGAATCCCGGATATTTTCACCTGTTTCTATCCCATCTTCAGTATCACTTCGATCCTTCATATTCTCCAAGGTATTTAATAGAACGTCGTCTATTATTTTTGGAGCGTACGTTATGGTCTCGTTGTGCTCTAATTTCCTCTTTAATTCGTCGATTTTCCTATATTTATCTGCAAATCACATTAAAAAGAAATATATGGAAAACGATCCTAATATATATCTCTTTTTACCATTTTCCTCTGTCTCGGATTTCAGATTTTCTGTAACAATCGCACCTACAAAATCGAAATCGGCAATTACACGGAAACGTTCGGAATTGAAAACAGACTCGTACCTGATTTTCTTCGACCGACGTCCTTCAGATTATCGGTCGGCGATAGTTCGATAAGTGCACTCGAATTTCTCCTTTTTCGAGGCCGCATCGAGTGGTCTGTAATTAAATTGATTGGGAAAATGCGTGTAGTGTACGAGCGTGTATGTAATCGTCGGTAGATATTTACCGTCGCACTAGAAGTGGTGTCGGTTAACGATGGACGCCTTTTCGGATCAACTTCCACGATAGATTCGAACTGTTTTATGAGTGTGGTTATTGGTGGTCGTTTCGAAAGCGGTTGAGGATGATCTAGGAGGAAGAAGTGTGTATAAATCACTATAAATTAGAATTTTATAGATTTGTTGTGCTATTGGTGTCGATTACCGAAGAATGGATGGGATGAGTCTCATGTTTGGTAGAGTTTTAAGAGTTCAAACTGCAACTTTAGATCTGCAAGATCAAAGGAACCAAAACGATCCAAAATTGGCACTTAAGGAACGAAACGAACACAACCTTGAAGTTTGTCAGGCCCATGGTCGATATAGCTCTGAACTCAATGGCAGCTTTTGCGATGTACAAGCAACCAAAATTTTTCAAAATCAAGGAAGACAAAGCGATCCCATGACCAAACGAAGTACCGCCCTCAAGTCAAGTCAAAATCACTAACTACGAAGAAGTTCTGAATGCTGAGGATCTTAGCTGGGGACTAAAGTTAGATGTTAACGCTTGCAGCTCAAGCCAAAGATCAAACAGCCCTAACCTAACTTTTAACTGACAATTCTTACATACTGGCTACGGCAGCCTTTTGGCAGTGAGCATCTATGAGATTAACCTACTTATTTTAAGCGTGCCATTTTTCGAGATCGAGTTTCGTGTTGATCAAGATCCCATTAGATTTATGAGTCCTATTAGCTCAAAATTTTCGGAAAAAATTGAGAGTCCATTCGACAATGTCTCGTGTTGATTGGAATCTCATGGGCTTCAAATTTTGAAAGATATTTTGAAAGATAATTGGATGAAAGTTACATTTGGTAAAGCTCCGTTAGCTCAAAATTTTGGAAGAAGCTTGACAGCTAATTGGATCGGACTATATTAGGTGGAATTCCGTTGGTTTGAAATTTTCGAAAAAACTTTTACAGATAATTGGGCGAGTCTCATATCGATCAATATCCCATGAGCTCAAAGATTTCGAAAATATTTGGAACAGTCTTACGCTCACTTGAGTTCTATTAGCTCATAATCTTCAGAAATAAAAATTGAGAGTTTATTCCACCTGCCTCGTGGGCTCTAAACTTTGGAAGATATTTGAAAGTTAATGGGTTGAATGTCACGTTTAGTGAACCTCCGTTAGCTCAAAATTTTGGAAAAAGCTTGAAAACTGATCGGAGCGGGCCATATTTGGTGGAATTCCGTTAGTTTAAAATTTTCGGAAAAACTTTTACAGATAATTGGGCGAGTCTCATATCGATCAATATCCCATGAGCTCAAAGATTTCGAAAATATTTGGAAGAGTCTTACGTTCACTTGAGTTCTATTACCTCATAATCTTCAGAAATAAAAATTGAGAGTTTATTCCACCTGTCTCGTGGGCTCTAAATTTTTGGAAGATAGTTGAAAGTTAATGGGTTGAATGTCACGTTTAGTGAACCTCCGTTAGCTCAAAATTTTGGAAGAAGCTTGAAAACTGATTGAAGCGGACCATATTTGGTGGAATTCCGTTGGTTTAAAATTTTCGGAAAAACTTTTATAGATAATTGGACGAGTCTCATATCGATCAATATCCCATGAGCTCAAAGATTTCGAAAATATTTGGAAGAGTCTTACGTTCACTTGAGTTCTATTAGCTCATAATCTTCAGAAATAAAAATCTAGAGTTTATTCCACCTGTCTCGTGGGCTCTAAATTTTTGGAAGATATTTGAAAGTTAATGGGTTGAATGTCACCTTTAGTGAACCGCCGTTAGCTCAAAATTTTGGAAGAAGCTTGAAAACTGATTGAAGCGGACCATATTTGGTGGAATTCCGTTGGTTTAAAATTTCCGAAAAAACTTTTACAGATAATTGGACGAGCCTCATGTCGATCAAGATCCCACTGGCTCAAAATTCACGAAGATATTTGGAAGAGTCTCACGTTCAGTTGAGTTCTATTATCTCAAAATTTTCGGAAAGAAATTGAGGCTTTATTCGACGTGTTCGTGTTGATTGGAATCCCATGGGGCCTAGGCATTTTCGAAAATATTTGGAAGATAATTGGTTGAATGTTTCATTTACTAAAGTTCCGAGATAATCGGACCAATCTTGCTTTGACTTGAATCAAATTGGCTTGAAATTTTTGAAGATATTTTAAAATAATCGGATGACACTTCTGTTAAGTAGAATGTCATCAGATCAAATCTTTCGAAAATAAACTTTAGAGATAATTGAAATTCGATGGCCTAGACGGGCAATCTGACGTGTCTCCTGTTAACTAGAATACCACTGACTCAACATTTTCGAGGACGCTTTAAAGATAATTGGACACCCGTCACGTCTGGTAAGGTTTCATTGGTTCAAAATTCTGCCAAAAGAGAAACTTTAGAGATAATTGCACGAGTCTTAGTTTGACTAGAATTTAATTGGCTTGAAATGTACGAAGATATTTCAAATATAATTGGATGAAGCTTATCTTTTGTAGAATTTCATTAACTTTAAGTTTCCAAAAATAAACTTGTGAGATAATAGGACGTGCCTCGTCTTGACTAGACTCCCATTGATTTGATCATCGATCATCGATTTTCGAGGATATTTTAAAGATAATTAAGTAAGTCGTACGTTTGTGGAGTTCCGTTGGCTCAAGTTTAAAAAATAAACTTGTGAGATAACTGGACATGTTTCGTGTTGCCTCGACTCCCATTAGTAGAGTTTGATTGCATCAAAATTTTCGAAAAAAGACTTTAGAGATAATTGAACGAGTCTTGTGTTGACTAGAGTTTAATTATTTCGAAATTTTCGTGAAAACCGCAAATTAAATGAGGCTAATTTTTAGTATAATTCTCTGGGCTCAACATTTTCAAGGAAATTTCAAAGATAATTGGAAGAGTGTGATATTTATTAGAATTCCGTTGGCTCGGAATCATAGAGACAACTTTAAAGATAATTGACGAGATTTTTGTTTAGTAGAATGTCATTGGTTCACAACTTTCAAGAAAGCTTTAAAGATAATTGGATTAGTCTCATGTTTATTAGAATTCCGTTGGCTTAAAATCATAGAGACAACTTTGGAGATAATTGCCGAGACTTAGGTTTAGTAAAATCCAACTTTCAAGGAAATTTAAAAAATAATTGGATGAGTTTCATGCTCCTTAGAATTACATTCGTTCAAAATCTTCGAGATTACTGTAAAGATAATTGACGAGACTTGGGTGTAGTAGAATGCCATTGGTTTATAACTTTCAAGACAACTTCGAAGATAATTGGATGAGTTTCATGTTTATTGGAATTTAATTGGTTCAAAATCATAGAGACAAATTTAAAGATAATTGACGAGATCTTTGTTTAGTAGAATGCCTTTGGTTCACAACTTTCAACGAAAGCTTTAAGGATAACTGGGTGAGTCTCATGTTTATTAGAATTCTGTTGGTTTAAAATCATAGAGACCACTTTAAAGATAACTGCCGAGATTTAGGTTTAGCAAATTTAATTGGTTTAACACTTTCAAGGAAATTTCAAAAATAATTGCATAAGTTTTATGTTCCTTAGAATTTCATTCGTTCAAAATCATCGAGATAACTTTAAAGGTAATTGACGAGACTTAGGTTTAGTAGAGTACCATTGGCTCTCAACTTTCAAGAAAACTTCGAAGATAATTGACTGAGTCGTATGTTTATTAGGATTCCGTTGACTCAAAATCATAAAGATAACTTTAAAGATAATTGACGAGGCTTAGGTTTGGTAGAATGCCATTGCTTCTCAACTTTCAAGAAAACGTCAAAGATAATCGGATGAGTCTCATAGTCATTAGAATTTCATTGACTCAAAATATTCGAGGTAACGTCAAAGATAGTTGAATGAGCCTTATGTTTACTGGAATTATATTGGAGGGAAGGGTTGCAAAGATCTTTAAAAAGACAAAATTATGTTGATTGATGTCTCTGTTGATCTTACCTTTCGTCGAGTTCTGGATACCATTTCCTAGTTTGTCAGCGCCTTGCGTTGGAGAAATGTTAGGTAAATTCGATGTGGTTTTGCACTGAAATGAAATTTTCTTTATTTACGTTTGGCGGTTTTTGTTTTATGGTAAGTTGGTGCAAAATTATGTTTGAAAATTAAGCAATAAACAGGGTACGGTCACAACATGGTTCTATTGATTTCTTTAAGACTCACGGAGCAACTCCCAAGATCATGTTTTTCATCACTGTCTTCACGTCCATTTCGTTCTCTAATCTCTAATTCAGCTTCTATTTTAAGGTTGGCATTCGTCCTTCCATTTTCATTATCGTCTAGAGATTGTAATTTTGCAATATCCGAATCATCAAATAGATTTTCCTCCTACAAAGCAATCGCAACAAAAAGCACGTTTCGGCTCCCTTTGGCCATCTTCATTTGCTCGAACTTACCTGAACTTCGTCGATGGACTCGAGCATTTCCGGATAAATATCCAAAGCCACGTCTTCGAAATTATCATCAATAAAGAAATCTTCACTCTCAAGCTCCGTCAGACCATACCGACTCAAAATTTCTTCAAATTTCTCGTCGATTTCCCCAGCCAACTCGGTTATGTTCGATATGACGTCATCGACGATGTGTTTTTCGAATTTTTCGTCGATTTCGAGATCGTCCCGGTTTGCTTCGTTAAAATCGAGCGAAACCTCCGCTAGTGGGCGATGATCACGTGCGTACTCGTCGATCGGGTGATTTTCTACAAAACATATATTCTTGAGCGTAACTTTCGCTGAAAAATCAAGGAGACTTATCGGGTTATAACCTGGCGTTTCGCAATTGTTTACGTGGCACCGCCTTTTGTCGCGCTCTAGAATTGCACGTTCTAAAAATAAAAACGAAAAAAGCGAGATAATGCTTGTTAAGTTATGAAAATTATATATCGTTACGTTTCTACGAGCTAATCGCGTCGTTTTAATTGAAAGTTATGCTTTTTTCCTCTGCCCAGATCGTATCGACTCAGATTGATTTTAATGAGCGAGACGTAACGGTTTGTTTTAGATTTTTTTTTCGTTTCGTAACCGTTACGAAGTTAGCGTCAAAGATAGCGAGAGATAACGGTCAAAATTCTAATGTTTCCCTTTCAAATATCAGTGCTACCACGCCATTTTCATTCTCAGTCTCGTTATATAGTTCTAAACGCTACCAAACTAAAAGAAAAACAGAAAAATCCCTGCCTTTTTCAAAATCATTTTATTTGCTCCAGCATCATTTTTAGTATCAAAAATATTATATAGGTGGCGCCCTGGACGATTTCCGATCCGTCTCCCTCCGCCATCTAGGATATTATGAAAATGAGTTGGCAACGGCGCGAAGTTAGTAGCGATTTGACTAAAATTTAACTGAAATTAAAACTTCGTTTATAAAAGCAAAATCGGCCTGGGGTTTTACCTGGATTAAATCGTCGGTTTCTTCTCGTACTTGATCATCTTCAAGTAGTCCACGCGTCCCTTTAACTTTATTATCGTAGTTATCGTTGGTTTTGGGTTGGTCTAGGTGGATTAGCAAACCGGTCGCGACTTCCTCTTGCATTTGCACTTCGCCATCATCTTCGTGATCGTATTTTTCGAAGTTATTGATAGATCGGGATGGGGCCAAATCCTCGTCCATTTCAATTTTATGTTTTATTTCAAACTTATCGACAAATTGAGGTTGGTTTACCTCAACCAATGTGTCTTTCGTATCCTCTATCTCGAGCCAATCCTCGTTATCGTAGATTTCCCTTCTCGTTCCGGCGTTAGTATCATCTTCGATTTCGTAATATTCCCTCACTTCAACTTTATCGCCAGTATTAAATTCGTAAAATCCCCTCGTTTCGACTTCTTCATCTTCATCATCCTCGGATTCGTTACGGCGTTTTATCTTGATTGGGATGTCACTAACGGATGATTCTGGAGGGCGTTTCTCTGTATCAACTTCCTCACCGATGTTGACGGATTTGTCAGACTTTCCTGCTTCGACTTTCGGTGCGTTCATAGGTTCCTGTTGTTTGATTTCGAACTGGTTCCTGATAGATAAGAACCCTTGAGTTTTTACGGGTGCTGAATATTTTCTGCTCGGTTCGTGATACGTGGATGTCGGATCTTTTGGTTTGACTTCCACCTAAGAAATGGGAAGCAATAAATTTGAAGTAATTATACGTTTTGGTATGGTGGGTAAGATTTTGCGAATTTCGGAAAAACTTCAAATTTGGTATTTACGCGTGAAATCTTAACAATTTCGAGTTCGGATTAGTTTTCTACACCTTCTAAACTAGAAACCTACCAAATTTCAAATTAATCGGACGTAGTTTCAAATTTAGCCAAAATCGCAAGGGGTATACCTTCAATTTCTTCCAAAAAAAGGAATGGTCCAAAAAGAGATTTGTTACACATAAAATTAAAGCTCTCGCAGAGTAGGTTACGATCAAGAAATTCTGCGGATTATATGAAGCAAAAACTAATAATTTTGCTCAAGTAACTTCAAGTTTAGCGTCGGATTTCGCTGAAACGATTTTTGTTAACGATTTCGAGTTCAGATTTGTTTTCTACGCCTTCGAAACTATAAATCTACCAAGTTTCAAATTAATCGGACGTAGTTTCAAATTTAGCCAAAATCGCAAGGGGTATCAATTTCTTGCCAAAAATCAAAATGGTCCAAACAGTGACTCGTTACACATTAAATTAAAGCTCTCGCAGAGTAGGTTACGACCATAACATTCTGCGTGAAGAAATTCGAATCTCCCGGATTATATGAAGCAAAAACTAATAATTTTGTCGAAGTAACTTCCAGTTTAGCGTCGGATTTCGCCGAAACGATTTTTTTAACCATTTCAAGTTCAGATTGGCTTTCTACGCCTTCGAAACTATAAACCTACCAAGTTTCAAATTAATCCGAAGTCATTTCAAATTTAGCCAAAATCGCAAGGGGTATACCTTCAATTTCTTGCCAAAAATCAAAATGGTCCAAACAGTGACTCGTTACACATTAAATTAAAGCTCTCGCAGAGTAGGTTACGACCATGAAATTCGGCGTGAAGAAATTCGAATCTTCCGGATTATATCAAACAAAAACTAATAATTTTGCTCAAGTAACTTCAAGTTTAGCGTCGGATTTCGCCGAAACGAATCTTTTAACAATTTCGAGTTCAGATTTGGTTTTCTACGCCTTCTAAACTATAAATCTACCAAGTTTCAAATTAATCGGACGTAGTTACAAATTTAGCCAAAATCGCAAGGGGTATACCTTCAATTTCATGCAAAAAATCGAAATGGTCCAAACACGGACTTGTTACACATCAAATTAAAGCTCTCGCAGAATAGCTGATGACGTAATTATTTTCTGTCCAGAAATTTTAACCCCCTAGAAATAATTGAGGAGAAATCTATAAATCGATGCGTAAATTTTGAACCTAACATGCCATTTCGTTGGAAATCTACGAAATTTCAGGTTAATCAAACGTAGTCTCAAATTTTTGCTAAAATGGCAAGCGACATACCTTCAATTTTTTCCACGAAATCGAAATGGTTCAAACAGGGGCACCAAATTAACGCTCTTGGGGAGGAAATTATGAAGAAATAATTTTTCGTAAAAAAACATCTAACCTCGCTAAAATTGGACGCTTGTAAGGCAGTAAAACTGCAAATTCACTTCGTTGTTTAGAGTATTTATTCATTATTCGCCAGAAAATTGAAGACTAGAAGTTTTATGCTTTCCGGGATTCAATCTTTAAACTTCAAATTTTATTTGGGAATTCCTAATGATGTCTGTTTTCACCCTCTTTTTTTTTGGCACATTTCCTATTTAGAGTATGTAGGCCAAATCGTTCTTCAATATTGTTCATGTTTCTGGCATTTTTCTTCCGAAAACTATCTATTTTTTTTTGTAGTTTTGACAAGTATACGTGGAAGCATGAAAACATGAAAAGGATACGCGTACCTTCATAAACTGTTGTACTCTCGCTTTGACGATATCGGCTTCAACATTAACTGTGAAAATAAATACAAACAAATGAATAAGGTAAACGAAGGAATGTTCCATTTTGTGGGTCCTACCTTTCTTTTGTGGGGTGGAATTCGCCCGGGTGTACCTATTTTGCGGTTGCACCACCAACTTATCACCAGACTCGATTCTGGCGATGATATCCCGTACGAAATTTCTAGTGATATCCACCTTTTGGTGGGAGCGGCTATAACAATTAGTTTTTTTTAAAGATTAGTCATACCAATTTTTTGTTCGAAATGTGTATTTTTATCTTTACCATTATACGGCGCCAAGATCTCCGCGTTTGGCGTTACGTCCCCTGATCGTCGTGCTTGGTATTGTACAGCTCGATCATATCTTTTATGGAGCGTCGTTCTAATTTGTTTGGCATTTTCTCTAAAGATCAACAAAACAAAAAAATGATAATTATAGAGAAGTATTTACGAGGACCAAAATATTAATTCAAATAATCTAAGATGACTGCAAGGCGATCTTAAAAGGTGCATTCATTGGAAAGCTCACGAAGTAGCTGTGCAATGGTTTACTAAGTAAAAAGACAACTAGAGGGGGTGATAGGAATAGGAAGAAAACGAGAAAAGAAACATACAGAGAAATAAAAAATGAAAAATATATGACTAATAGAAAACTATTTTCGAAACATACAGAGAAAATAAATGAAGAATGTATGATAAAGAGAAAACTATTTTAGACACGAACCAAAATAATCCAAACGAATGACTTTCTATAAAACGATGGTCTAAATTAGGTGCGTTCGCCAGGCAGCTTTCCAGGAAAGCTGTGCAATGACCTGCGGTTTTTGCATGCTTTACAGGCTATGGCACAGCTTTCCTGGAGAGACGTCTAGCAAACGTACCTGATTTAATAGATCGTTTTATAGAGTCATTTATTTTTTTCCCTTGAGGATGCTATGGATTGAAAAACAACTAAGGAATCTTGATCAAATTCGACGTGGTTTTTAAAATAATAATGGCGAATTTGGCTGTCAAAGGAAATGCCGTCACCACCTACGGCTGTCCTTTGTTTTCGGACATTTGGGCGAGATGAAGGAGGACAGATTTTGTTTTCGGGCCTTGAGGAAGGGGGAAGGAGGGGAAGTTTTAAAAATAGGCTAAGTTGGTAGTGATTCAATTTCCGACGCTCCATTTTAGTGATGTAATCCGACTCTGGGGTTTCGAAGAAAGAGGTTAGATTCAAATAGAGACGACGTAATTGCCTGCAATTTGTGCTTTCTTGACAGGCTATTGCACAGCTTTCCTGTAGAGCTGTCTAATAAATGTACCTAATTTAGTAGATTGTTTAACAGAGAGTCATTAAGATTTTTCTTTGGGGGAAGGAATGAATTAAGAAAAACCAATTTGATTGAATGCCCGATGATTTTTACAATAATGATGTCGACTTTAGCTGTTTATGTGAATAGAAGCTAAACGAGTTGCCTTCACCACCCACAATTTTGCCTCGTTTCCCAACTCTTGTATCTAGACCCATTCTAGGGTTTCGAGGGAGGAGGTTGGTTCAAAGTAAAAGCTGTGCAATAGCTTTCAATTTGTGGTTGCTTCGCAGGCTATTGCACAGCTTTCCTGTAGGGCCCCCTAGTAACCGTACCTATAATATTTTTCGGGGAAGGAATAAATTGAGATAAAACCAAGGGGTGCGATCAAGTTCGGCATGATTTTTACAATAATAGTGGTGAATTTTGCTGCCAACAGAGGCTAAACGAAATTCCTTCAATACCCACGACTATATATCGCTTTCGGGTTTTTTTCGGAGGGGTAGGACGACAGATTTTTAAAATTTGGTGAGGTGGAAGTGACTCGATTTCTAACGCTGCAGTTTAGTCACGAAATCCGATTCTGTGATTTCGAAGGAAAGTGTTGGTTGAAGGCTGTGCAATGGGCTGCAATTTGTATTGTATTTGGTTCGATCGTGTCTTTCATGGAGTGTCGTTCTAATTTCTTTCATTTTCTCTAGGAATTAACAAAAGCATAAAACTTAAGTATAGGTGATGGATTATGATTAGCGTGATAGAAAACTATTTAGGAGGGCCAAAATATTACATATGCAATTTGTGCTTGCTTAGTAAGCCATTGCTCAGGTACTTTGTGGGTGTGGGGGGTGCCCAAATGAACGCACCTTTTCAGGTCGTTTGGTTAGAGAGTCGTCTGGATTATTCCTTGAATTAATGATAAGATTATGTTTAGAAAAAAGTGGTACATTTGTACAGTGAGTCAAACAGAAGAACGCACTTCAAATTCAGGTGCAACATGTAAGTTTCCTAGGCTAGGTAAATGAGGTGCGCTGTGGAAACTTACATTTTGCAACTGACTTTGAAGTGCGTTTCTATATTTGACTTAGTAAGCCATTGCACAAGTATTCTGTGGGGGTGACCAAATAAACGCCGCTTTTAAAGTCGCTTTGTTAGGGAGTCACCTGGATTATTCCTTGAATTAATGATAGGATTCTGTTTAGAAAATGTAGGTACATTTGTACAGTGAGTCAAATATAAGAACGCACTTCAAGTTCAAGTGCAAAATTTAAGTAAGCTAGGTAAATGAGGTGCGCTGTGGGAAGTTACATTTTGCAACTGACCTTGAAGTGCGTTCCTATATTTGCTTAGTAAGCCATTGCACAGATACTTTTTGAGGGGAGGGGGCAAATAAACGCCGCGTTTAAAGGGCGTCATCTGGATTATTCCTTGAATTAATGATAAGATTATGTTTAGAAAAAAAAAATTGGTACATTTGTACAGTGAATCAAATAGAAGAACGCACTTTAAATTCGGGTGCAACATGTAAGTTTCCTAGGCTAGGTAAATGAGGTGCGCTGTGGAAACTTACATTTTGCAACTGACTTTGAAGTGCGTTCCTATATTTGACTTAGTAAGCCATTGCACAAGTATTCTGTGGGGGGTGACCAAATAAACGCCGCTTTTAAAGTCGCTTTGTTCGGGAGTCACCTGGATTATTCCTTGAATTAATGATAGGATTATGTTTAGAAAATGTAGGTACATTTGTACAGTGAGTTAAATATAAGAACGCACTTCAAGTTCAAGTGCAAAATTTAAGTAAGCTAGGTAAATGAGGTGCGCTGTGGGAAGTTACATTATGCAACTGACCTTGAAGTGCGTTCCTATATTTGCTTAGTAAGCCATTGCACAGCTACTTTTGAGGGGAGGGGACAAATAAACGCCGCGTTTAAAGGGCGTCATCTGGATTATTCCTTGAATTAATGATAAGATTATGTTTAGAAAAAAAATTGGTACATTTGTACAGTGAGTCAAATAGAAGAACGCACTTTAAATTCGGGTGCAAAATGTAAGTTTCCTAGGCTAGGTAAATGAGGTGCGCTGTGGGAACTTACATTTTGCAACTGACCATGAAGTGCGTTTCTATATTTTACTTAATGTACATTTGTACAACTACGAAAATGTTGTTGACCTTGAAATTAGTATTGATGTTAACACCATAGCAAATCAATGACGGAGAACGTGCGATATCCGTCAGTTGTTTCGAGCATCGTTCAAACAACTACTTCCCGGACAAGAACATCGTCGGGCATTGCGCGAAGGCTGTGCAAGAAACCTATTACACCAATACGACTTAAATGCACGAATTAATTCGCGATCAGAATTCCATTTTCGATCGATCGCGACAGATACGACCGCGTACAACCTTGCATTTCCTTTAGAATCGCGAAACGATTAGGAAAGTCGCAGATTCGTTGAGTCATTCCTTAGCGCGCTGTTGCCACCGCGTCCACCGTTATTGTCTCCCTGGTCTGCGATGTTAATGTAATATGCAATTCTCGATAAGTGCATGAATCAACTCCTCGCCTCTGTCGTTAATGGAATAATAAGTTACACGAGCTCGCGCGCGCGACGTTCTAGCAATGTAAAGGTTTATTACCTTAAATGTAATTGTTCATGGAAGAGTTTTAATTAGAAACTCGTCGCTAATTGGAGATTTAACTCCGGGGACTGCGAGGACTCCGGGGTTAGTCGATAATCGCGGCGACGCGAAGCGTCGCCTGAAGCGTTTTTCGGATTTCGTGCAGTTTCGTTTTTTTTTCTAAGAAGAATTGCAAATTTATCGCTTCTATTTTTGGATTTTATTGCATCCTCTAATCCGTAGAGATAAACAATTATTGCAACTTATCAATGATTGATTTCGAACCTAATTCCTTTATTTTCCGCTAATATGAGGTAATTGTCCAATTTAACTTTCGACGAATTGTTTCTAAAAATTTTCTTTTTTAGAAACGTCGCGCGATATAATCGTTACCTGTTTCGGATTACTTAAACAGCAACTTATCTCTTAAATAAATATTGAATAAACACGATTATCAATTATTAAATAAATACGTTACTCAACAGGGAAAAAATAAATCGAAAAAAATAATCGACGTAAACTCACCTGTTTCAGGGAAACATCGACTCCCCTCGCGCATAAGAAAAGAACGGAACCGGGAATTATCGCACTCGACCGAATAATTGGATGTAGCTCGAAAAAATAATTCTTATGACATGTAGTATCGACCGCCGCAATCGTATCTATCGGGATGTTGTATCGAAATGGTGCATTTGCATGAATCTAATCTTATCTGATCGTCCTTATCGCCTGATACTCTCCGATGTTCTAAGAATATCAAACTTGTCTGAGGGACTTAGCTCAAATCCAAGGGTATTAAACAGGATGTACGCCAATTAACGGACCAATTAAAATTATTCTGGGGGGTCGAAAATTTTGAATTGCTATAAGATGTATCCGTCCCCTATTTTTTCTCTTAGGAATTCAATTAATTTTTGCTGGGCTATTATGTGAGTGTGAGTCGGCTCCGGCCGGCGATGACTTTCCGGCGAGACCATTACAAGGATAACACTACTTTGTGTACTCCCGTATATCAGCGGGTAATATACGAACATATACGAACTAATGCTAGCCTTGCAATCGCCCGGTCACAACACCATCACCGGCCGCCGCTGGTGTGAATAGATAACTTTGAAAATAATCTTCAGATAAGAAGAAAACATGAAAAACAAATTGAGGTAATAATAGCATGCAACACAACAAAAATGTGACGATGTGCAGGTAGTACAGAAATTTATAGAAAATACGATGTAAAGTGCATACGAGTAACATATGAAACAAACGTTACGTTTGAAACAAACGTGATTTCTTAGCAATAAGAAGAAGGCAACTATTTGGCCACTGAAGGTGGCACTTCTTGATATTTCTCCTGTTCTTCTTCATTTTCTTCTCGATCTTCTTCATCTTCTTAATTTTATTCTTTATCTCGGTCTTCTTGTTAATAGACTTTTTCTTGATCGACTTGATTTTCTTGTTCTTCTGAATCTCCTTATTCTTGATATTTTCCCATTTCTTCTTGATCCTCTCTCTTTTGGGTTTCTTCTTAAACGATTTGATCTTCTTGTTCTTCTGAATCTCATTTTTCTGGGTCTTTTTCTTTTTATGTATTTTCCCTCTAAAAACATCTTCAAACATATTCAGGTCCTAACAAAAAACAGCAAACAAAACGGAGCAAAAAAATTGGAAAGACCTAGTAGAAGAGAAATTTGCAGAAAAGGCTAACCAGGTCTCGAAAATTTTCTGATAAGTTTCCTCTTTTTCTTCTTATTTATCTCCCATCTCTTCTTAATCTCCTTCTAAAGAAAAAGAAACAAAACAGAACAGAAAAGAGCAGAAGAATCTAGGAGATCAATTTGCAAAAAAACGCTAGATAACTGATAACTTCTTGATATTTTTCCGCTTCCTCTTCTTCTTTTTCTTCTTGATCTTCTTCCTCTTCATGACCCTCATCTTCGTCTTCGTCTGGATTTTCTTCTTCCTTAAGCCCCTTCCTTCCAAGGAACTTTACTAACACCATTTTCTAACATATTCAGGTAGTGAAAGAAGAGAGAACAAGAAAAGTTGAAAAAGGCATTAGAAAAATTTACAGAAACTCCTAATCAGGCCACTGAAGGTGAAATTTCTTAATATTCTTCCTTTTTCTTCTTGGTCTTATTGATATTCCTCCCTAAGACTCTTCTTTCCAAAGACATTGACGAGCCTCATCGTCAGACATATCCAGGTGCTATGAAAGGCAAAAAAACAAACAAATCAGAACAAAGAAATTGTGGAGAAATTTGCAGAGGCCATTGAAGGAGACACTTTTTGATATTTTTCCTCATCTTATTCATCTGTTTCTTTTTGATCTTTTTCGCTAAGACCCTTCGTTCCAAAGACATTAGCGAGCATAAACTTCAAACATATTGAGGTGCTAAGAAAAACAACAAAAAATGGCAACAAAATAGGAAAAAAATTAAAGAACGTAGTAGAGGAATTTGCAAACAAAAACGCTAACCAGAGCACTGAACGTGGCACTCCTTGATATTTTTCCTCTTCTTCTTATTCTTCGTATTCTCTTTGATCTTCTCCATCTGCTCCTTGATATTTTTCATCTTCTTGATCTTCTTCTGCCGAATTTTCTTCTTGATCTGTTTCATCTTCTTTTTCTTGATTTTTCTTCTTAAATCCCTTTCTTTCAAACACTTTATCCAGGACCAGCACAGATTCAAATACTACAAGAAAAAGAAGTAGAATAGTCTAGTAGAGAAATTTGCAGAAAACATTAACCAAGCAACCGAACCATTTCTTGCTATTTTGCCTCTTCTTCTTACTCTTCTTTTTCTTGATTTTCTTCTGTCGAATTTTCTTCTTGATCTGCTTCATGTTCTTGATCTTCTTTTGATGTTTTCTCAGTAAATCTCTTTCTTTCAAAGACTTTCACTAGCACCTTCTTCAGACGGATTCAAATGCTACAACAAAAAGAAATGAAATAGCCTAGTATAAAAATGTGCAGAGAACATTAACCAAGCCACTGAAGTTGGCATTTCTTGCTATTTTGCCTCTTCTTCTTCTTGTTCTTTTTCTTCTAAATCTGCTTCTGCTAGGTCTTTTTCTTTGATCTGCTTAATCCTGTTGGTCTTGAGCGGCCATTTTATCTTTAGAGATGCAGCCATTGCCAACAGATGTTCCAAAGATGACGACGATAAAGGCTATTGTTTTAGGGCGTTAGCAATAGAAACCGTATTGACTTTGATGATAAAACCGGCGAATTTGCCGCTTCCTTGATTGTGACTTGCCACGATTGTGGTTCTTATCGATAAAATCTTTGGCAGCGTAAGATCCGATAAATATGACAATCGAGGTTATGTGTTTTAGGGCGTTAGCAGTAGCAGTTATTTTATCTTTAGGGTACGGCATTGCCAGTAACTGGTTTCAATGGTGACGACGATAGAGGCCGTGTTGGATTGGCTGATAAGATCGTCGCTAACGAGTGACTTTGAAAATTATGGTTTTAGAAGCGCTGATAGTGGCAGCCGTTTTTGTTCAATACATCAAACTGTTCCCTTTTATTACCGTGACAAATTTATGACTTCATCGAGTACATTATGAGGCGTTTATCAGCGAATACTTGGTCGCTATCGGTGGTTTTAGGGCGCTAGCAACTATTTTTTAGGCCCCTGCACGATGATCTCGTTCTCCTTGTCGCTGTCGGGAGTTTCGGACGTTGTCAAAAGAGAGCGTGTTTGCCGAAATATGACTATTTTATATAAAAATATATTGTTCTCTCTGTTTTCTTCTTATATTTCGATATATTACGGAAATAAAAGCGGTATTATTATCGTTCACCCAATTTTTTATATCCGCAAAGAGGAATATTCATTTGTTATTTTTAAACATAAACCCCATTCTCATTTCGGCGAAAATCCCGCAAACATAAACACCCCATTCCTATCTCGATCCCATCTCGCCCTCTAATTCCCTTCCTTCCAACCCTGGAGCACTGTTCTCAAATATAAAAGTCCCTTCTACAATATATACATCTAATATCTTATCGCCGTCCCCAACACCCTCTCAGTCGTCCACACTTCATATCCCATCTCCTCATCAAAACGTCTTATCTCATCCCCGCCTTTGTTTCGATTTTCAGACGTCTCAAAGCCGAACTGCAAAATTTACGACGGAAAGGGGCTCTGAAGGCGTCCGCCGATTTCGATAGCACAGGACCGGACCCGGAGCGCTCCTGCGGACGATGCAGGGTCGAATTAGGACGCGTGATCAATAGGGGCGCCTATTGCAGGGCCTGTCGGCTGAAAGTGTGCAAGGGCTGCAGGGAGTATTCCTTTAGGACCACCGATTGGGTGTGCACCGTTTGCCACAAGCACATGTAAGTCTTTATTTATCGTTTTTATGTATTAGTGGTAATTTCGGGTAGGTATTTTTATGTATGTGAGTATGTATACATATACGCAAGGTGGGAATCGTCGAAATTGTATTTTTTTATTTCTAAGCTCGATCGAGCGTTCGAAGCAGGATGTCGACCGTTTCGGTAACGGAATCCTTTTAAAAATTAATGCCGCTTCCTTTTCCGGCCTTCTCGATTTGGATTAGAAACAGCGAAATGTGCCTTTTTCGCTGGCGGTATTTATGCGGTAATTATTTTTTTAAATAAAGAATGTAGAAGGCTTCGTTTCTTTGTTCATACGAAATAATTGAATCGGCCTATCCCTCCATCTTCGTTTCGATACGTTTATCCTTATCTTTATCTAGCATCCCGTTGTTTCCGCCTAGTTTTAGAACTGTTTAGAACAGTCCAGAAATCGATGGGCGCTAGATTCTGGAATTTAAACTCATTTCTATATATTTTTCAAAATTCAGACGTACAAATGGCACTCGAAATGTGAAAGTTCTGTGCTATTGTCGCGTTTTTTTTTTGTTCTGAGATTTGTGGAACTTCTATCATCTGATTCGGTCATCTTCTATCAATTTGGCTTCGCGTGCGGAAATAAGTACATACATCGGTTCAAGTGTGGACTAAAGTAGAATTTATTCTGGCATCTTTAGAGATTTTTGCACTTTTGCTAATTTGGCCTTCAATCCGAAACTATACTCTTGAAAAGTTCTAACCTTAGAAGACCTTGTTAGAATGGAAAATATGTTGAGTTCAGCGTACAGAAGTCGAAGTTATGATTTTCGTGGAGATTTTTAGAACTTCGGTCCTTTTGGACTTGAATCAAAAAGTCACTTGGCATCAGATTCCACTACTGGAACACTTTTAGAGATTTTGTGAGCTTTTATCTGTCTAATCGTGACTCCAAACGCTTTGGATACGCAAGCTACAACTTTTTCGAGAAATTCCTAAAACTTGCGTGGGTTTGGTTTTAAATCAGAAAATCCGATTCCGGAGTTGGAGCTTATTCTGTCGTTTACACACATCAAAAAAGCACCAAGTTATGCTTTTGACAATTTTTGGAGCTTCTCGTAGTTTGACTGAAGTTAAGAAATAAATGCGCGTAAAATTTCGCGATTAGAAATCACTGCAACTCATCTGAAAAATTTCAAAGGCTTGTATCGGTTTGACCTCAACTCCACACCAAAAATATCGACTTGAGTATGTCGAAATTATGATTTTCCTAGAGATTTATAAAAACGTCTGTCCGTTTGGACTCGAGTTCAGAAAGTCAATTGGCTTCAGATTGCACTATTGCAATTAACTCCGATATTTCTAGAGATTTTTTGAGCTTTTGTTATTTTAGTCTTACCTCCAAACGCTTTGGATGCGCACGCTACAACTTCTTCGGGAAATTCCTACAAATTTCGTGGGTTTGGTCTTAAATCCAAAATTTAAATTTCGGAGTAGGAACTTGTTGTGACATTTTTACAAATTTTAAGGGCTCCCATCAATTTGATACCAAATTCCAAAAGTAAATATGACACTTTAGATGTAGAATTTGTGACTTACTGCAGTGTTTTACGGGATTCCCAGACCCCCGCTAGCTTACGCTGAAATCTACAATTCGATTAACGTCAGATTCTGGGTTCGGAGCTGATGCTGATATTTTGACATAGTTTTTATGGGTTTGATTTAAGCTTGAAACGTGAATATTTGTGCTTCTGAGGTGGACACGATGACTTACTGAGACGTTTTTAAGAGATGTTCAGAAATTGAGTTTGGGTTTGAACTTAAATCCAGAAATTTATTGGCGTTACCAAATTCCAGAATTTGAGCTCGTTTTGATATTTTTCTAATATTTCGGGTGCTTCGATCACTTTGGTATTATCTCCAAACGTAAACATGCCGCTTCGGATGTATAAATTAAGTCTTACTGTAGAATCTTAAGAAAAGGAATTTGGTTGGTTGGTGAGCTCAGTCTTAAATCCAGAAACCAATTGTCTCGTTTAGATATTTTCGGGCATTGTGAGAGCTTCTATCAGTTTGGTATTAACAAAAGATGTAAATATGACGCTTTGCATCTGCAAACTGCGATTGACTCTAGTGTATTCTGGGAAGAATTTCAGGACTTCCGTGACTTTTGGCCTGAAGTCCAAAAATCAATTGGCACCAGATTCTGGAATATAAATTCATTCCGATATTCTTTCCAGAATTCAGAGCCTCTGCAAAGCTATCTGAATAGATGCGTTGTTGGCAGCTCCCCAAAATGGCTGCGCAATGACTTACTCAGCAAGCACTGAAACCTGTGTTTTAATGAGTTTCAGACTTTTTTCGTTTTTTGGGGCATTTCGGGATCCTATCTGAGGTCCATTACTTTCACCAATAACGAAGCAGTCCTTTAAATTTCAAAATAAATCAGACAAACGCCATTTTTCGTAGCAAAACTTTTATTTACCTCAACACCTACATACATAGAACAGTTTTATTTCGTAGTAATTCCCAGTACAAATTCTTCCTTAACCGAACACTACGCGATAAGTGTTGGCAATACACGTGAAAGTGCTGGTATGGTCGTCGTAGGCGTAACTGTACGCATTCGGGCAACGTTGCTTGAAGAAGGCCGGATAATTTTTCGGCCAATCGCTAGACTTACATTTATCGGGAGTGCCGTAGTTACCGCGACAGCAATACTGATCGGTGTTGAAGGCCAAACAAGCGGACTTGCAACCTATGACCGCACCTGAAGAACCGTGCAGTGTAAGTTCTTGCGGACATTCGTCGTTGATGTAGCGGTCGCAAGCTGCTTTCTTACAACCGTAAGTCCCGCTGGCACCGTGGCCACCGACCGGTTCGATCTGCAAAAAAGAAGACAAGTAAAAGATGTGCTTTTTTACGCGGGAACTTGGATTTGGGCTTAGGTCCAAGAGTAAAAAGTTTTGGATGTGGAAGTTGTGACTTGTGAAGATGTTAATTTAATTCAATTTCCGTTGGATATCACATTTTGGGGACCCACTCCGTTTTTTTGCAGGTTTTGCGAACTTCCATCAATTTGGCCCTAAGTCCATAAAATATAGATGATGCTTTAGATTAGAGAAGTTATGATTCTCTCCCGGTTGCTTTTTGGAAATTTTCAGAGCTTCCCGTAGTTTTGTCATAAATTCAGAATTGAATTCGCATCAAATTCTCGAACTGGAAGTCACTGTAACACGTCTGGAAATGTCGAAAGCTTGATATCAGTTTGATCTTAATTCCAAACGGAAATGTGGCGCTCAAGATGTCGAAGCTGTGATTTTCTTGAAGATTTTCAGAGCTTTCGTCCGCGTGGACTTAAATCCAAAAGTCAGTTGGCTTCAGATTCCCGAATTGGAAGTCGCTCCGACTTTATTGTGAGCTCGTATCAGTTTAATTGTGACTCCAAACGCTTTGGATACGCAAGTTACAACTTTTTCGGGTAATTTCTAGAACCTTCGTGGATTTGGTTTTGAAATCCAGAAATCCGATTCCGAAATTCCGAGCTTATTCTGATGCTTTTATAAATTCTAAGGACTTTCATCAATTTTATTCCAAATCTCAAATATAAATAAGACACTTTGGGTGTAGAATTTATGACTTACCGCAGTTTTTTAGAGGATTTCCAGAATTTCCGGTAGCTTAGGCTAAAGTTCACAATTCAATTTACGCCAAATTCTGGATTTCTAGTTAATTCCCATTTTTTCTAGATTTCCATAGTTTTCTATGGGTTTGGACCGAACATTGAAACGGATGTGCAAACGACGACTTACTCTAGCATTTTTGACGGATGTTGACAACTTTCGTCGAGTTTGGCCTAAAGTTAAGAAGTTTATTCGTTCCGGATTCTAGAACTGGAGTTCGTTCTGATACTTTTGAATATTTTGGCCTTACCGCCAAAACTAAATATGAAGCTTTGGATGTGTAAATTAGGTCTTGGTGTAGCATGTTTAAAAATAGGTTGAAGGTTGATGAGCTCGGTCTTAAGTCTAGAAGTCAACTGTCTCGTTCTGATATTTTCGGAAATTTTGGAAGCTTTTCTCAGTTTGGTCTTAACCCAAAACGTAAATATGGAGCTTTGCTTGGGAAAACGTGCAACTCACGTACTCTAGCAGTTTTGGGAGGTACTTAGAATTTCCATGAGATTGGCCTTAAGTCCAAAAGTTAAGTGGTGTCAGATTCCGGAATTTGGACGCATTCAGATATTATCGCCGATTTCGATCTAGTTTGGTTTTAATTCTAAACGTAAAAATACCCCTAGTAAGATTTACTTCAGACTTTTTTAAGGGAGTTTCAAAACTTTTGCGAGTTAAACCTTAAATCAAGGGGTCAATTGGAATCATATTTCGAAATTGGAAGTCATTGTGACGTTCTTGAAAATTTGGGTTTTATCACTTTCACCTTAAATCCAAAAGTAAGTATGAGCGTTGGATGGTATAAACTACGACTCACTTGTAGGGTTTTCGTAGATTTGGTCTTACATCCAGAAATCCGATTCCAGAATTGCGCAGCTTATTCTGTTGTTTTTGAACTTCAATTTTCACCAATTTGGTCCCAAATTCGAAATAAAATGTGGCATTTTGGGTGTAAAAGTTGCGGCTCACTACTACTAGTGTAAGATTTCCAAAACTTTCGTTAGCCCAAACGAAGGTAAAAATGAAATCGCGTTGGACAACGGATATTTTGATTCACTGATACTTGACATTTTGAGCTTAAGTTCAAAAGTGATGAATTTGTAACCTTCTGTCACGTTCTTCGAAATTTTATTCTCCAGTCGCATAAATTATTATCTTTCGTTTTTCGGAAACATTGAACATTTTTATCAATTTGGCTTCGAATAGCAGAATTGAATATGCCGGTTCAGATGTGGGAACTAGAATTTATTTTTGACATTTTTAGAGATTTTTTGGACTTTTGCTCATTTTGGCCTTAAATCCGAAACTTGTCCAATTGGAACTGTAATCTTGAAAGGTTCCAAACTTAAAAAACGTTATTAGAATCGATCGTTTAACTCTAAAATTTCAAAGTCCAAAAACACCCATGAAAGTCCAAATCACGTAAGTAGAAAACTTACCGAAGCTTTGACGTTGTATCCATCAACCAGAGAAATATCGTAATAATCCAAACCGCCTGATCCTCGAAGAGTAATCTCGGCTAAAGAAACAGGAGGCGCCCCACCGTTTCCTGCGCATTCCAACCTACGTCCGCAGTCTCCCGTCTCGCAGAAGGAAGTGCCTCCGTTGCACCAGGTCCTAGCCCAGAAACGTCCGGCCCAATCATCCGGCGCGTGTACAGTAGTCTAAGAAGAATCCAAACAATAAAATACATAAAAGGGCTGGTCATATAAAGAGCATATTCCTATATCGTATGTAGATACTAAAGCAAAATGCGTCTTACCTCTTGGAAAAAATCCGTTAGCCGAAGGAGCTTTGCCAGAGTTGCCCAAAAGGGCTACCCAAAGTGGCCCGCTTTCGTTGTTGTAGATGAATATTAGAAAATATAGGATTTACCTCTTTAAAAGAATTCAAGACGAAACCACCGTTGGCCAAAGGAGCTTTGCCAGAGTTGCCCAAAAGGGGTAAACCAAATTGGCCCGCTTCCATTGTTGTAGGTAAATATTAGAAAATAAACGATTTACCTCTTTGAAAGAATCCAAGACGAAACCACCGTTGGCCAAAGGAGATTTACCAGCGTTACCCAAAATGCCCACCCAAATCGGCCCGATTTCGTTGTTCCTGATGATGAAGTCGACGCATTGACCGCCGACGATGAGGACCGCCAACAAGAACGCCTTTACGATCATCGTGAAAAGAAACGATGATAAATGATACTGAAGCGTTTGTTTGCGGTAGCATCGCTTATATACCTGGCGGATATTTCATCGGATGCGGTGGGTTTTTCCGTGTTCGTGGAAAAATTAATCTAGATATTTATGCATGTATACATGTACGTATTTACGTATAATTTGCAATCAAATGTTGGAAAAACTGAAGATATTGCGTAACTGTGGAGGTGATCATTTTGCTTCTTTTTCTTCTGTCCTCTACGTGGAAATCGGAGGTCATTGCGGTTTTCTACTAAAATGTTTTAATCAGAGAAAAATCTGGAAGCTACCAAACTCACGTGAGGCCATCAAGGTGATCTTCAAAGACACGCAACTCACGTGACTTTAGAAGTATCGACTTAGAATTTGGAACGGGGCGGTTCAATGAATTTTGTAACGGGACACAGGATTTTAATTTTATTGCTTATTTTGCATTATCGGAATTTACTATTTGAAGGTACAGATTATGATAAACATAAATTTGATCCTAATGTAATTTAATTGAATCTATCTGTATAATGTATACTACTTCTTACGCAATACAATTTAATTGCATGTCAATGAGCCAATACATGCACATATGCATATTCAAACGGATGATAGTGAGTAGTCTGTGCAAACAGCGATAATTACGAAATAAGTTACGACAGCCTACATATACACAGAACTACTCGCATACAGCATCGCTTTAGTATTGGCTAGAGTGGGGAGTCGGCGATGCCGTCGTAACTTATTTCGTAATTGTACGCTGTTTGCCCAGACTACTCATTATCGTCGCTGTTTGTTCAGACTAATAAGATATTGGAGGATTTCAAGGTTCGCCATCTGGGGTAGTATATCTTAGACGATTTCACTGCGCGACAAAAATTACAGACTCTCATCTGCGTTCCACTGCACGTATCGCGATGAAACACACATTCGACAAATCTGCATTGTAATACGAAAACGACGATATATGTACCATCGCGATACATGGAGGGAACACTCTAAAATATGTACCAGAAGACGACCCACTGCGTATTAATATATAGATAATTTGTTGTAATTTATGCTTTTTATATCATTAATTAAGAGCTAGGCCAGTGCAAGTTTGTTTAAAAAATTTAACTAAATTCTCAGTACAATATACAAACTAATGTTATATTTGCGTGCTTCTACTCATAGCCTAGCCAAAACTCTAAAACCATTACTTTCATTACTCAAAGAAGAAAAAAAGAGACGTTTTTGAGCCAAAATTTGTATTTATCTTAAAATTTACAAGTCATTTATCGTAAAAGTTCCCAATACAAAGTCATCTTTTTAACCGAACACTACGCGATACTTGTTGGCAATACACGTGAAAGTGCTGCTGTGGTCGTCGTAGGCGTAACTGTACGCGTCAGGGCAACGTTCCTTGAAGAAGGCCGGCCAATTTACCGGCCAATCGCTGGACCTGCATCTTTCGGGAACGCCGTAGTCTCCGCGACAACAATACTGATCGGTGTTGAAGGCCAAACAAGCGGATTTACAACCTATGGCCCAACCGGCCGAGCCGTAAAGTCTGAGTTCCGGCGGGCAATCGTCGTTGATGTAGTAGTCACAAGCTGCTTTCCTGCAACCGTAGTATCCCTCGACACCCCATCCACCGATCGGTTCCATCTGGAAACAAGAAATAAATTGAACGAGAGAACGGGAGCCAAAGGATGAGAGTTTTTGACTTTCAGGAATTTTGATTCTGATTTGGTCGTAAGTCCAAAGCAGGGAATGTAGCACGTTAGATGTTCAGATCGTACTTTATTGAGATTTTCAGAACTTTTTCTAACTTGACCTTACATTCATTTGCGTTAAATTCGTGACTCATTCCGATGTTTTTGCATACCGTGCGGACTTCTATCAATTTGTTCCTAAGCTCAAAATTATTATGGCGTTTTAGATGCCAAAATAATCCACTGCGATGCTTTTGGAAATTTTCAGAGCCTCAAATCCACAATTCGATTAACGTCAGATTCTGAATTTGGAGCTGATTCTGATATTTTTATAGATCTCCATAGTTTTTATGGGTTTGGGTTGAACTTGAAATGTAAATATGGGGCTTCTGAGGTGCGCCCGATGACTTACTGGGGCGCTTTTTGGGAGATGTTCAGAACTTTCGTGGGTTTAAACTTAGGTCCAGAAATTTATTGGCGCCGTATTCCATAATTGGAGCTCGTTCTGATATTTTTCTCATACTTTAGGAGCTTCTATCACTTTCGGCGTATCGCCAAACGTAAATATGCTTTTATTATTTTAGTCTTGTCTCCAAACGGTTCGGATACGCAAGCTACAACGTTTTCTGGAAATTTCTAGAATTTTCGTGGGTTTCGTTTTAAATCCAGAAATCAGATTCCGTAATTGGAGCTTATTCTGAGCTTTTTGAAAATCTTCGGGGCTTTCCATTAACCAAATTCCAAAGTAATTGTGGCACTTTGAGTGTAGCATTTGTGACTTACCCTAGTCGTTTAGATTTTCAGAACTTCCGTCAGCTTACGCTTAAGTGCAAATTTCAATTTTTGGTTTGAATTTCCAACGAAAATCACACCCAAAGTGCAAATGACGACTACCTCTAGCATTTTTGGGAGATGTTCAGAACTTTCGTACATCAAGTCTTAAGCCCGGAAGTTAAGTTAGTTAAGCCTGATTCCAGATTTGAAACACGTTCTGATACGTTTGAAGATTTTGAGAGTTTTGGCTTTAACTCCGAAAGTAAATATGACGCTTCGGATGCATAAATTAAGTCCTACTCTGAAATTTTTTGATACTTTAGAGGCTTTTTCATTTTCGTCTTAAGTCCAGGAATAAGCATAGCACTTTAGATGTGAAAGTTATATGTTATTGTCGTGTTTCTTGAGATTTTCGGAACATTGGTCACCTTAGCCTTAGATCTAGGCGTTGATTCGCGTTTTAGGCCAGAATACCGACCCATTCGGTTATTTGCGAGACCTTAGAAAATTATATCGTTTTGATTTGTAAGTTCATAAGCAAATATAGCTCTTGGCATGCGAAATTTGTTACTTACAGTGGGTTTCTTGGAGATTTTCTGAACTTTGATCACTTTGGCGTTGCGCCCAGAAATCAATTGGCTACAGATTCCGGAATTAGAACTTACTTTCACTTCTTTGGAGCTTTTGAGAGCTAGCTTCGGTTTCCAAGTCCAAAAATAAATAGGGAACATTCTCACAACTTTTGTGAATTTGGGTCTAAGTCGACAAATCAATGCGCGTTAGATGTCACGTGTTGAATGCATTTTCAGAACTTTTGCGACTTTGGGTTTAAGTTCAGACGCCATTATCACTCACTTCATCGTTTTTTGATTGTTCCTATTAGTTTGCTCTTAAATCCGTACGTAGGTAAATATGGAACTTTTGATGTGGAAGTTAGGTTTAATGAGATTTCAACTTCTGTCGGTGTTAAGTCCAAGGGTGAAGTCGGAATTTTAGACAAATTCCGACATTTTTCAAGATTCTAAAAGGTTTCCCCGATTTGGTCTTAAATCCGAAAGTAACTATAACGCTGTAGGTAATCTACTGTGACGTTTCTCAAGATTTTATTTGATCTTAATTGGTCTTCAATTCTGAAATAACTTTGGAGCTTCAAATATCGGAAATTGCAACTTATTCTGGAAATGTTTAGAATTTTTTGTAATTTTTATCAAATTGGTTTTAAATCCCGAAATAAACATGGTGTTTCAGATGTGGGAAATCGTAACTTGCTGTGGAACTTTTTTGAATTTTGTGGAATTTCTATCAAAATGGTCTTAAATTCAAAAATTAATGTAGGCGTTTCAGATGTGGGAATTATAACTTATTTTGGAAATTTTTAGAATTTTTGGGAATTTCTCTCAAATTCGTCTTAAATCCAGATATTATTGTGACCTTTTGGAAGTGGGAATTATAACTTATTTTGGAAATTTTTTGAATTTTTGGGAATTTCTATCAAATTGGTCTTGAATCCAAAAATTATTATGACGTTTCGGATGTGGGAAGTATAACTTATTCTTGAAATTTTTAGAATTAAACCCAGAAATAAATATTCCGTTTTAGATGTGGAAAATTGTAACTTATTCTGGCAATTTTTACAATTTTTTCGAATTTTAATCAAATTGGTCTTAAATCAGGAAAGAAATGTGGCGCTTCAGATGTCGGAAATTATAACTTGTTCATGAAATTTTTGGAATTTTAATCAAATTGGTCTTAGATTCGAAACTTGGTCGCGTCCAGACTAATTCCTAAATCAAGACGGCCTATCTCGAATCGATATTTAAGTCCAAAACTTTTGCTAAATTTCAGTTTAAAACGCGGAAAACCGCGCCTAATTTTAAATCATCCAACTTACCGAAGCCTTGACGTTGAATCCATCGACAAGAGAAATATCGTAATAATCCACACCGCCCCATCCTCTGAGGGTAATTTCGGCTAGAGAAACTGGAGGTGTCCCACCATTTCCTCCGCATTCCAATCTAAATCCGCAATCTCCAGTCTCGCAGAAGAAATTATCCCAGCTGCACCAGGTTCTAGCCCAAAAACGTCCGGCCCAATCATCTGGCGCCCACACCGTAGTCTACAAAAATCCAAACAATAAAATAGATAAAAGGGCTGGCCATATAAACAGCATATTTCTATATCGTATGTAGATACTGTGGTCTAAAAGAAAATCCAGAAAATTAAATAAATCGAATCGATCTTATAAATAAAAAAAAAACTTCTTGTTCTCCTCCTGAATATGCATTTTATCATCAGACTTCCAAGGAATTGACATTATCCAAATTTACCTCGGTGTGAGCTTCCAAGACGAAACCGCCGTTAGCCAAAAGGGGTTTGTTCGGATTGTTTAAAATGCCAACCCAGATCGGTCCGCTTTCATTGTTCACGATCTCGAATTCGACTGATTGACCTACAGCGATCAAAGCCGCCAGCAACAGCACCTTAGCGATCATCTTGACAATGATACTGAAGTGTTTGCTTGTGGTCGCATAGTTTATATACTGGGCGGTTTACCTTATCGGTTGCGGTGACCTTCCTGTAAGGCACTCTAGATTTGAAGCACCTATGGAGGCTGTGATAAGGCGTTTTCGCGAAACACGGATCTACAAATTAGGGTATAAATGAGCACCTAAGTACGATTTGTATACGTTGATGGCAAAAAGTTGAGAAACAAAATTTGGTATATTTTCGTCTCAGATTCATCAAAATCAGTAGTTTCCAAAACTTTTTGCTAAAGCTTGTTGTCTCATTGGTTGTTGAAGATGCTTGGCTCGAGCTAGCGAAACACGTGTCACCAATTTTATTATAAACAATTGTGTGGTGAGGAGTTTACCGATACGATATTTGTAAAGTAAAGTTATCAGGAGCAAGGCTGAAACATATCAACCTTGCCTAATGTGATCGGAGCTATCTTCAGAGATACAAAACTCAACCAATATTAAAGCTTTCGACTTCAAATCTAGAAAGCTTTAATTTGATGTGTAATAAGTCGTACTTCTGACCATTTCGATTTTCTTCAAAATTTCAAAGGGGTACCCTTTGAAATTTCAGAGAAAATTAATATGTTCTAAATTACAACGAAATTCTGTCTACAGATGTTTTCAAAGATGAAGAATACGATTTTGACCTCAAAATTCGTAAAATTTGCTTCGTTTGGGTGTTACAGCGTAGCAGAGCGATTCGTCAAGAACCACTTTTCACTTTCTCATTGAATATTTCGGCAATGAACCGTCTCTCGTACCCGAAATTATTTTATCCCTAATCTGCACTAGGAAAGCTTTAATTTGATGTGTAATAAGTCGTACTTCTGACCATTTCGATTTTCTTCAAAATTTCAAAGGGGTACCCTTTGAAATTTCAGAAAAAATTAATATGTTCTAAATTAGATGAAATTCTGTCCACAGATGTTTTCGAAGGTGTAGAATACGGCTCTGAGGTCAAAACTCGTGAAATTTGCTTCGGTTGGGTGCTAGAGCGTACCAGAGCGTTTCGTCAAGAACCACTTTTCACTTTCTCATTGAATATTTCGGCAATGAACCGTCTCTCGTACCCGAAATTATTTTATCCCTAATCTGCACTACAAAAGCTTCAATTTGATGTGTAATAAGTCGTACTTCTGACCATTTCGATTTTCTTCAAAATTTCAAAGGGGTACCCCTTTGAAATTTCAGAAAAAAATTAATATGTTCTAAATTGGATGAAATTCTGTCCACAGATGTTTTCGAAGGTGTAGAATACGATTTTGATGTCAAAACTCGTGAAATTTGCTTGGTTTGGGTGTTAGGGCGTACCAGAGGGTTTCGTCAAGAACCACTTTTCACTTTCTCATTGAATATTTCGGCAATGAACCGTCTCTCGTACCCGAATTTATTTTATCCCTAATCTGCACTAGAAAAGCTTCAATTTGATGTGTAATAAGTCGTACTTCTGACCATTTCGATTTTCTTCAAAATTTCAAAGGGGTACCCCTTTGAAATTTCAGAAAAAAATTAATATGTTCTAAATTAGATGAAATTCTGTCCACGGATGTTTTTGAAGGTGTAGAATACGGCTATGAAGTCAAAACTCGTGAAATTTGCTTTGTTTGGGTGTTAGGGCGTACCAGAGCGTTTCGTGAAGAACCAATTTTCACTTTCTCATTGAATATTTCGGCAATGAACCGTCTCTCGTACCCGAAATTATGTTATCCCTAATCTGCACTAGAAAAGCTTTAATTTGATGTGTAATAAGTCGTACTTCTGACCGTTTCGATTTTCTTCAAAATTTCAAAGGGGTACCCTTTTGAAATTTCAGAAAAAATAATGTGTTCTAAATTAGATGAAATTCTGTCCACAGATTTTTTCGAAGGTGCAGAATAGGAAGTGCGAAATCGCTTGAAATATTAAAGGGATTTTCCATCCTCCAAAGACTGCGCCTCGAATTTAGACTTTAACTCTCAAGAAGAAGAAATCACCTGAACTTTGCGATTTTCCATACAATTTGCTTAAGACTGGGATCCTAAAAGCTCCAACTTGTTTGATTTAGAATTTTAAAGAATATTTTCGAGTGACTCAAATGTTTTTCTTTCTATATTCGTATAAATAGCACTTCTAATTGGTTGATAAGTACAAGTTGGTAATGTTAAACTACCACCAACGGAAGATAAGATTGAAATCTTAAAAAGCATAACATGTTCTATTAGTAACGATCAAGTGGGCACTAAAAATACATAATTGTATTTTAATTGGTACAAAGTGGACAAGGTTCAAGATGTATGCAGTGTACCTACTCGAACGTGGGGGGTACAATCTGACTCGTCAAGATTCCTCTGAAGAGGACGGAATTTTTTGAACACTCGAGATGGGATATAAATTGCAAAACTTCTTCCTCCTCTTCGATTGTCCTTATGCCCTTTCCTGACGTCCAGTTAAATTGCAAAACCAAGAAGAAGAATACATTGAGAGTAATTTGAATAATACCGCCACTAAATCCCGCTAAGTAATTGAGTGCCAAATTTAAGACTTTCAAAAATTCATGTACGATTTTTAGGTCGATTTCCATCGCGAAAATCGACGAACCTTTCGAGTTAATCGCTTCTAAAACGTGTATTAAGTAATAAACAAATACAAACATACATAACAACATAGCATATAATGTAGCTTACTACGTGATTGGAATACAAATCACCTTCGGAGCTCTTATCTCCGGTTGCTTTTGATAAAACCAAACGCGCTTATCGCCAACAACTACGTACGGTAAATAATTTTTTTATGTTAATAATTTGTTCGGCGAGAAAATCTGATTCACTGTAACTCGATATTTGTACGATTTTTCCTTTTATTCTTATTTGTTTCTATTGCGCCTCTATAATAGGTGTGATCAGGTACTGTTGACGTACAGGTGGTATCGTAAATAAGGATCAAGTTATTTACGTTATAGAGGCAGCCATTTTGACGGGATTCGACTGGTTAGATATGCGAATAAATCGATTTATTAGCACGTCATAGTGTTTGTTTGTATACAAGGGCGATTTTGTAAATTCCTAAGTTGTCAACTGTCATTCGGTTTTCATGGGCGTTCGTCTAAATGATGAGAGGATGGTTACAAATTAACCTCACATCGCTGCAAGATTTCCTGTCTTTTATGAATTACAATACGAATTTTGTAAATTCGTTCTAACGCTGTCAACTGTCAATCGGTTTCCATAGGCGTCCATATGGATAATGGAGGGGCGGCGAAAATTATTGAACTATTCCGTCTTAGTAGAAACTTTCGTTTTGGTTTACCCGCGTGTCACTATCTGATAACGACGTTTCGTTATCCATTTAACAACCCTCTTTAGGAAGACCGAAACAGAGTTTCAGAGCACGAAAGCCTATGAGGTTATATGTTTCTTGTTTGAACGGAAACATGGGCCAGTCTTTCCAAATTAACGTCACATCCGTTCAAGATTTCCAACGTCTTTAGTAATTTACAGGACGAATTCTGAAAGATCGTGTTAGAGCTGTCAACTGTCAATCGATTTCCATAGACGTCCGTCTGGATCATGAAAGGGTTAAAGGTCTATCTCGAAAATTATGAAACTAAATCGAATTTCGTCTTTGTACCAACTTCTTTAAATTTTTGTCATATTTCACTATGTAATATCGGCGTTTTGCTGTCCTTTTAACCAGTCCCTTCAGGAATATTGAAATTTAGCTCCAAATCGTGAAAGCCTATAAAAATATATATTTCTTCCTTCAATGCAAGCATCGGCATCGAATACCTCTAAGATTTCCAGCGTCTTTTGTGAATTACAAGACGAATTTTATAAATTCGTTACAAAGCTGTCAACTGTCAATCGATTTCCATAGGCGTTCGTCTGGGTAATGAAAGGGTTGCAAATCTATCTCGAAAATTATGAAACTAAAACGAATTTCGTCTTTCTACCAACTTTTTTGAGCTTTGTCATATGTCATATGTTAGATATAGACGTATCGCTATCCATTTAACCAGCCCCTTCAGGAATACTGAAACCTAGTTTCAACACATGAAAGTCTATAAAAATATTTGTTTCTTCTTTTAATGCAAGCGTCTGTTGTCTTTCCAAATTACATTCGCACGCCTGTAAGATCACCAGCGGTTTTTCTCTTTTGTGAATTACAAGACGAATAAATTCGTTTTACAGCTGTCAACTGTCAATCGGTTCCCATAGACGTCCGTCTGGATAATGAAAGAGTGACAAATCTATCGCGAAAATTATGGAACCGTTCTGGTAGAAACTTCTTTTGGATTTGGTCACGTATCACTAGTTGATGTCAACGTTTCGGTATCCCCTCTGTCGGCTCCTTGAGGAATACGGAAAACGGACTTTAAGGCTATGAAAGCCTACGATTTCGTTTCAATGCCATTGTGTAATCTTCGGGATATTTTGATTGCAAAAAAATGCTGGTTAAACTCGAAGGTTTATGTCAAATTGTTTTGTAAACCTTTTTCCAGAAAAAATTGTTCGATTTTTTGGAAATGGTTGAAATGCTTGGATTTTGGAGACGTGAATCGATCGTCTCGATTTGTGAAAATTTGGGGAAAATTCTAGCGTGAAGCGCGGATCAACTTTGGGAGTTTTCGTCAAAGAAATGTCGACTGACTTCCACTTTATTGTGGGAGAAGAGTTTTCTGGGATTTGCTCGTGGTGGTGGGGGATGCAGCAGTTTCCGTGTAATCTGTAGAGTTTCGTGTTTGTCGATTGAAGACGACGATGAATTGGAGGGAGAGGCAGTAAGATTTTGTTGGGAAAGTCGATTTATCCTAAGGGAAGATTTTGGGAACAAGTTGTAGGCTGATTATTACGGTATTTTAGGGGAGGTAGAGGTGACTCAAGTTCGAAGGTTTACGTTTGCCGAATGATGGTAAACCTTGAGGGTTTGGAAGCAGAGGAGATGTTTGGATGTTTGGGGTTTCAACTAGTTTTGCAAAACTTGATTGATGCGTTTGCATTTGGTGATGCCGACAGAGTTTGGGGAACTTTGAGAGAGAAAGTGGTTCGGTTGCAACTATTTCCGTTCCGGAGTTGTAGACTGGTTTTGTGGGGATATAGTTTGATGTTGGAGTTGTGGATTGATTTTAGGAATTTTCGAGATTTTTAGAATTCTAGAAAAATTTTCAGGATTTCTAGTGTTACGTCGGTTTCCTGTATTTAAAAAGATATGAAAGTCGCTTCTTCCTCAGCCCAATAAGCAGGAGACCATGTTTCAGTTGTTGTTGTCTTTTGTCCCAGTTATTTTCAGGAAAAATTAGATTATAGCCATCTCAAAAATAAATCGCGATAAGAAAAACGAAAGAAATCGTGCGATAGACGCAGACATATCCATCCGCTTTAAAATCGATGACATCTCCCCTGCTTCGGACGCTTCGAGTGTTAACGCCCGACACACGATACACTCCGAAGCACTTCAACTGCGCTCTCATCGCTTCTACCTATTTCTCCTTATTTTCCAGGAAATCCAAGCCGCATCCGGCGAATGGATGAATGAGTTCGTGCGCAGGCCCAGCAGGCGGCGCGACAATCGCGTTTACGTTCCGGCCGCCGATATCATCAAAAGGACGATCAGGCGTTCCTGGACCATATCGAGTAAGTTACCCATACGCAGATTGCGTTGTTCAATCGCTTTTCCTTTTCTTTTTACTTACTTAAATCGTCAATTCCTTACAGACCCTACTCCGAGATGGAACGCCCTTCGCGGTTCCCCGGAAATCCGCCCTTACAACAGTCTTCCGCGCGGCCAAGACATCTCCAATTACCCCTCCCTGATAACGCATCAAACCGGAAAAACCACCGAATCCTCGCTTTCGACGCCGTCGAAAACCTCCTCGCCTCAATTATCGCCGAGGAAGCACTCGCCGGCGAGAAGATCTCACAGCGAAGACGTCTATCAGGATCAGCATTCGCAAAGCTCGGATTTATCGTCGCAGACGCCACCTAGCGATGTCGAAAGTAAACCGAAAGAAAGTCCGCCGGCGCGCGTGAATCCCCTGATCAAATTCGCGGCCGAACGTAGGCAGAGCTCGTTGGGCGACGAAGTTCCCAAGGCTCGGAAGAAATTGCAGGCGACGAAGGCGTTTTCGGAACCGTCGCCGGAAAATGTCGGTAGAATGGCGGCGGAGGAAGTGGTGCAAGAGAAAAAGCACACAACGCCCGAGAAACGGGTCAGTTTCGATGACGAAAGGCCGCACAAAGCGAGGGACGGGGAGACGGAGAGTAAGCATAGCATATTGGTGAAGAAGTTTGACGCTTCTACGCCAATTGGGAAGGATCAAGCTGGAAGTTCCAACTTAGGAGGAGGAAAGGATAAAGACGAAGGTGGCACGGCCGAGGGACAGGTGACCGTCAAAGAAGAAACGCACCCGATTGAACTCTGTGATATTGAACCAATCAGCGGTACCGTCTTTAGGAAGGTGACCGTGAGGAGGAGAAGACAAGATATTAGGAAGATCTCGACTTCCGATAATGGTAAGTGCTATTTTTCTCTTTCTTATTATTGCTAATGGTGGTAGACAGTAGATTTTGCATTTATGTGGTGGTAGTGGCGATGACAGTGGTGGTAACAATTATTTCTTATGAGGAAATTATTTAACATAAAACAGCGTAGAAGGAAATTCCTGTTTCGTCTAGAAAAGAATTGCTCCCTCAGGAATTTGAAGACAAGAAGTCCCGGGGAATTCCTGGCGCGTTTTGACGTGGTTCTCGTTTTAAAAGCTGTTCAGAATCAACACGAACCGTTGGCTTTGAGCGAAGCTTGAAGCTCTCAAATCCATCTAACATTCCCAAAGTTATGTTGAAAGATATTTGATTTTAGAGATATCCACTTCAAAGAGGGGACGGTTATCAGACAAAATTTTTCTCTATAATTGCTTGAAAAGTTTCGAGGACTTCCGTCAAACTTTTGCAAAGCTCTGTAGCGTTATTAGAGCTATCGTCAAAGATACGTAACTCGCTTAATTCTAAAGACAGAGATTTAAACTTTGAAAAATTGCGGAAATAATGTCAAATCACATGACATCTGGTTGGGGAATTTCCCCAACTAAAAGCAGTTCGACCGGAAACGGGACGTAAACTTCCAAAACTCTCATAACGTTGTCAGAACTATCGTTAAAGATACGCCGGTAGCTTAACTTTGAGAATATTGACTTCAAATTTGAGGCAGTTGTACCAAAGATCTTAATTGACTTGACGTATTTCTTAGGTTTTCCATACCGGAAACAATCCGACCGGAAGTAAAGCTCACACTTTTCAAACCTCCGTAACGTTATTAGAGCTATCTTCGAGGATTCGCAACTCGCTTAATTTTAAAGATATAGACTTCAAATTTGAAACAATTTTAGAAGAAATGTTAAATCATTCGTCATCTTTGAGAAGTTTCCCCATTTAAAAACAATTCGACCGGAAACGGGACGTAATCTTTCAAAACTCTCGTAACGTCGTCAGAGCTATCGTCAAAGATACGCCGGTCGCTTAACTTTGAGAATATTGACTTCAAATTTAAGGCAGTTGTACCAAAGATCTTAATTGACTTAACGTATTTCTTAGGTTTTCCATACCGGAAACAATCCGACCGGAAGTAAAGCTCACACTTTTCAAACCTCCGTAACGTTATTAGAGCTATCTTCGAGGATTCGCAACTCGCTTAATTTTAAAGATATAGACTTCAAATTTGAAACAATTTTAGAAGAAATGTTAAATCATTCGTCATCTTTGAGAAGTTTCCCCATTTAAAAACAATTCGACCGGAAACGGGACGTAATCTTTCAAAACTCTCGTAACGTCGTCAGAGCTATCGTCAAAGATACGCCGGTCGCTTAACTTTGAGAATATTGACTTCAAATTTAAGGCAGTTGTACCAAAGATCTTAATTGACTTGACGTATTTCTTAGGTTTTCCATACCGGAAACAATCCGACCGGAAGTAAAGCTCACACTTTTCAAACCTCCGTAACGTTATTAGAGCTATCTTCGAGGATTCGCAACTCGCTTAATTTTAAAGATATAGACTTCAAATTTGAAACAATTTTAGAAGAAATGTTAAATCATTCGTCATCTTTGAGAAGTTTCCCCATTTAAAAACAATTCGACCGGAAACGGGACGTAAACTTCCAAAACTCTCATAACGTTGTCAGAACTATCGTTAAAGATACGCCGGTAGCTTAACTTTGAGAATATTGACTTCAAATTTAAGGCAGTTGTACCAAAGATCTTAATTGACTTGACGTATTTCTTAGGTTTTCCATACCGGAAACAATCCGACCGGAAGTAAAGCTCACACTTTTCAAACCTCCGTAACGTTATTAGAGCTATCTTCGAGGATTCGCAACTCGCTTAATTTTAAAGATATAGACTTCAAATTTGAAACAATTTTAGAAGAAATGTTAAATCATTCGTCATCTTTGAGAAGTTTCCCCATTTAAAAACAATTCGACCGGAAACGGGACGTAAACTTCCAAAACTCTCATAACGTTGTCAGAACTATCGTTAAAGATACGCCGGTAGCTTAACTTTGAGAATATTGACTTCAAATTTGAGGCAGTTGTACCAAAGATCTTAATTGACTTGACGTATTTCTTAGGTTTTCCATACCGGAAACAATCCGACCGGAAGTAAAGCTCACACTTTTCAAACCTCTGTAACGTTATTAGAGCTATCTTCGAGGATTCGCAACTCGCTTAATTTTAAAGATATAGACTTCAAATTTGAAACAATTTTAGAAGAAATGTTAAATCATTCGTCATCTTTGAGAAGTTTCCCCATTTAAAAACAATTCGACCGGAAACGGGACGTAATCTTTCAAAACTCTCGTAACGTCGTCAGAGCTATCGTCAAAGATACGCCGGTCGCTTAACTTTGAGAATATTGACTTCAAATTTAAGGCAGTTGTACCAAAGATCTTAATTGACTTAACGTATTTCTTAGGTTTTCCATACCGGAAACAATCCGACCGGAAGTAAAGCTCACACTTTTCAAACCTCCGTAACGTTATTAGAGCTATCTTCGAGGATTCGCAACTCGCTTAATTTTAAAGATATAGACTTCAAATTTGAAACAATTTTAGAAGAAATGTTAAATCATTCGTCATCTTTGAGAAGTTTCCCCATTTAAAAACAATTCGACCGGAAACGGGACGTAATCTTTCAAAACTCTCGTAACGTCGTCAGAGCTATCGTCAAAGATACGCCGGTCGCTTAACTTTGAGAATATTGACTTCAAATTTAAGGCAGTTGTACCAAAGATCTTAATTGACTTGACGTGTTTCTTAGGTTTTCCATACTGGAAACAATCCGACCGGAACTAAAGCTCAAACTCTGCAAACCTCCGTAACGTTATTAGAGCTATCTTCAAGGATACGTAACTCGCTTAATTTTAAAGACATCGACTTCAAATTTGGAGCAATTGTAGAAAATATAGTACTTGAGGTATTTCCATTATTTTACATTCTGGAGGCATTTCGGTTTTATAAAATTTTGAAATTTAATTATGTTTATCTTCAAAGATACACAACTTCCCGCTTAATTTGAACGATGTCGTCTTTCAACTTGGAACAATAGTAGAAAATACATCACTGGAGGTGTTTCCTGGTTTTTACAAGCCGGAAACAATTCGATCAGAACGAAATCCCAAGTTTTATAAAATTTTGAGATGTCGTTTGAGTTACCTTCAAAGATACACAACTGCCCGCTTAATTTGAAAGACTCCGACTTCAAACTTGGAGCAATTGTTGAAAATACATCACTTGAGGTGTTTCCTGGTTCTTGCAAGTCGGAAACAATTCGGCCGGAACGAAATCCCAAATTATACAATATTATGAAATGTCGTTATAGTTATCTTCAAAGATACACAACCGCCCCCAAACTTACTTTGAAAGATATCGACCTCAAATTTTAAGCAATTTTTGGAAAAAGATGTAAATCACTTGAGGTTGATACTGAAATCGAAGGTAAACGAAAGTCAAACTTTCAACAGATTCGTAACATATTCGGATGTATCTTCGAAGATACCCCATTCACTTAATTTTTGGAGATATCAGCTTCAAATTTGGAGAAATTGAAAAAGTGAAATTAACTTGAACTTTGAAGCACCTCAAGTTACTTTCGCTTTTTTCGGCTAATTTCTCCAAATTTGATGTTGATACCTCAAAGGAGTAGTTTTGGCTTCCTTCCAAATTATTTCCGGAATAGAAAACTCTTGAAGCAGTTCCCTATTCCGGAAACAATTTGGCCGAAAGCAAAAACTAAATCTTTTAGTTTTGAAATGTTGTCAGAGCTATCTTCAAAGATAGGCCGCTCGCTTAATTTTGATTTCAAATTTGAAACAGTTGTACCAAAGATCCCAAATGACTTGACGTATTTCTTAAATTTTCCATTCCAGAAACAATTTGACCGGAAACAAAACTTAAACTTCGTAAACGTCCGTAACGATTTTAGCCCTCGTTGAATTTTAAAGACGTCGATTTCAAATCTGGAACAACTGCGGAAAAAATGGCGAATTGCTGAACATCTTCTGGAAATTTTCCAAAGCTGAAAGCAATTCGATCGGAAACGAAACATATACTCCCAAAACTCTCATAACGTTAAATTTCCAAAACTTGAAGTTGCGCCAGCTTCTGAAATATTGGAACTTTAGTCGCAGTTTGCGCATCTACTTTTGGATTTAACCAAACGGATGATAGTCCTGAAAATTCCCAAAACTATCATATCGACTAAAAATTGCAGTATTTTCAGGAAAATACTGTTTTCAGCATGTTCCACCGCAACACAATGCTCCTGAAAAATGTCGTTGAAGTAAGGATAAGTTACCATGTACTCGTTTGTCGAACCTTAATCATTACTACTTCTGTAAACTTTGACAATGACTTTGATATATACAATTTGTACTTACTTAGTAAGCTTTTGCACAGTTACTAGGTGGCTGCGCATTAACGTACCTAATTTAATTAGGGAGAGTCATCCAGATTTTATTTCATTAAGATTTTGGCTCTCAAAAATAGTTTGCCGATAAAACAGTTGGTTCCAAAAAAAAAAAAAAAAAAAAAAACATTCCTAGCTTTGATAACAACTTAAAAGGCGCCCCTCGTACACCGTTTCCTGTTCTTTTTCGTAAAAGAAAAATACTCTCTTTGATGTTTTTTCGTTTTAATGATACTAAATTTTCGCCCCGTTTTCTTCCTAGAACGGGGAGTCAAATTTGCTCTTTTTCCCCGCTTCCTTTCCCCGGGGAGACATCGGGAGCTGTATTTATTTTTGTCGGTGCGTTACCGCTGACTTTTCCTCGCAACAAAGGGACATAAAGAGCCGGATGAAAGAAGAAAAAGGAGATATAAAGAATACCGTCTCGCGTCGAGCGCCTCTTTCTCTCCTCTTTAATCTCGTTTTAGTCGGCCGAGATAATTATGAAAAATTACCCTTTAGCATTTTCCGTTTCTCCCCTCCCATCTGGTTCGAGGAGAAGAGGGGTTCATGTTTTTTTCGCTAATTCGATTCGGATTTGCGTATTTTTGAGACACACATCGGAAGTAGGCTCGCGATAAGGTGGATAAAGAGGTATGTTAAATAATTTCCAGAAAATAACAGCTTTTGGTAACAATTTTAACAATTTTAACCATTGACGTAAGTCGTAGTTTGTAGGTGGATGTCGGTACTAACCAATTTAATCAGGAAAATTCTCTCACAATTTCTTCTTCTGTAAATTAAGTTGTATAAGTATGTTTATCAAGGCCATAATTAGAAAATATTTTTTTCATTTATACAGGGTGCCCCAAAAAGCGTTAAGTATCAAAATTATGTTTTTTCTTAATGGAACACTATGTATATGTGTAATGTTCTCTATACCTATCATATTTCGAAATATTTGAAGATTTTTGAAAACGGGCATAACAGATAAACTAATTGAAATTTTCAAATCATGTTTTTAGCCTTGATTAGGTATATCTTCAGCAAATTATTTTCACGTATATGATTTTCCAATAATGCATAGGGTGATTCCATAGATCGGCTTAATTTGTCTCAACTTCAATAGCACACCCTTTCACGTAGTTGATATTTTAAAAAAAATTGCGTTTCCAGATTCAGCAGCTTCGATTTAATTTCAATCTAATTGTAAGTAAAATTTAACGCACCTTAAAATACCTAACCTAATACAGTTTGGGTAGGAATTGGAAGACCTTTCTCCGAGCCTACAAATATACAGGGTGTTCCATTTGAAATAACAAAGTTATACGATATTGAAGTTGAAACAAATAAAGCCGATCTATGGAATCACCCTGTACATTAATTCAAAATTACATACGTTGAAGTATACCGAATCGGGGATAAGAACATGATTTGAAATTTTCAATTAGCTTGTCTGTTATGTCCATTTTCGAAACGACTTCCTTTTCCGGAAATCCTCAAATACTTCGAAAACTGTAAACGATATGTACAGGCAACATTGAAGTAAGTCACCTTTATTTTCTCTATACAACTCGGAATAAAGCAAAAATATAGTGTTCCGTTTTATACTGAGCGCTTTTTTTGGGGCACCCTGTATAAATGTAGGCTTTATAAACATACACCATCCTGCCAAAAGAGATTTTAAAAAAACTTATTAATTTGAGAGCTACAGTCCGACGCGCTAGTCTTGAACCACCTGTATATGCTTAACAGAAAATTAACTGTTTTTCCCTTTCCCGTCCCCGTACGTCGGAATTTCTGTTGTTCCCACATTACATTACCGCTTGGATAGTTGCCTATATTTAACGAAATTAGCGTTTAATTGGTTGCCTATTTCGAACGGCATCAACGCTTAATTAGTTGCCTATATCGACCCGACCATTCGTTCTCCATCCACGTCCAATAGCAATCCCGCGCGGCATACAACTCGAAAAACAAGATTGGTTCGGCTGGCGGCGTCGCGCCTCAGGTAAACAATGCGGCGAGGGACCCGGTAAAAGTGAATAAGTTACGTTTCGCGCGCGCCAGCAACCCAGAGATCCGGGTTAGTGACCTTGGTTGTGTAAATATGAGTCAGGTTTTCGAGGAATTGTCTTCGGCGAAATATCGTCGGGTACGTATTTCGGGGGAAAGGGAGGGGAGCGCGGGGGCGAGGCGAAGTAAAGAGGGAATTCGAGAGAAATATTACTTTAGGTACTACGTAAATAATTTTTTTATTTCATTTTACACGCAGATTTTTTTTTTATTATCCGACGCAACGGATGAGATAAATTAATTGCGAGGTTTTGCGTGGATATATACTGGGTGTTCGAAATGCATTGTTATCGTCTTTGTGTAGAGTTGAGTTCATGAGGTGTATGAACCGAAACCATTTTTCCGGAATCAGACTGTTTGTCGTAATGAAGATGATTCTCTTTAGAGGAGGGAAGGGGGAGCAGAATTTCCCCTCTAAATTATTCCCCAGAATTATGGGCAATTTTTTACATGTATAATATAAAAATATAAAATGGGCATAAAAGAAAATTGTTTTTAATTGTCTTCACCCTTCGTCCCGGAAAAAAATTCAAGGTACGCCCCTGGTCGTTATAATCATCGTACAAGTCTCGGCGATGATTTTATGAAATAAAATTTAAGGAATTTTTTTTTTTAATATATTAGAAAATTATCTGCAGATGATGTTATGAACCGTGGCTCAATTTTTTTTCTTTGGTCATCAATAGGTTACATGACGTGGTAGTCAAATTACCCTTTTCGCGATCACAAGACAAATTAAATAAAAACAAAATCGCAATAGGGTTTCCACAACCAACCCAAACAGGCTTCCAAACCGCTGTTAGTCCAGGACCTCCCAAATAATGAAAAATGCATTAAATAAAATTGAAATTAGTTTGTTTGAAAGATGACGTAACTGTCCGTAGAAGTCTCCGTAACGACTAGGAGGTGAATTTAGGCATGATTTTTTAACTGGAATCTTGGCCGTGTTCGATAACATGCACCCGTTTCACGATTCAAAAAAAAATAAAACTAAAATCAATGGTGACCTAGTAGCCACGACAAACTCAAACTTTGGTTCATTCAGTAAGTTACCAAATAATGTTGGTCCAAGGTCTTCAAAATTCGCCTTCGCGAATGAATCATTGAACAAAATCGATTTTTCTTGGCAGCAGACCGAAGTCCCGTTCAAGCAAATGATCCCTTTTGCCATCAAAAAACAAAATTACATTAAAAATGGTGAATTAGTCACCACAACGAACCCAATCTTCGGTTAATTGAGTAGATTGATAGAAATGACCAAATAGTGTTAGCCTAGGGTCTCCACAGTTGGTCCCGGGGATGAATCATTGGACAAAATCGAATTTTCTTGGCAGCAGCTTGAGATCCCGTCCAAGTAAATGAACCCTTCTGCGATAAAAAAAAAAGAGTAAAATAAAAACAAAATGGTGAATGAGTCCCCTCAACAAACCCAAACTTTGGGTATTGAATAAGCAGTATCCCCAAAGTTAACGCTGCGCCCCTCGTGAAGACGTCATTAAAGAAAATTCAGACAGTTTTTTTAGGGAATTACAAAATTGGCGATTTTGTTTTTTTTTTTTTAAAACAAATTGACCACTAGATGTGCCTGACAAACTCAAAGTTTAGGCTGTATACCCCCGTAAGGTTGGAGGGAAAATTATACTAAAAATAATTAACAAATTTGTACGTCGGAGGGAGCAGAGGGAGCAGCTAATATTATTTCTATATTCATACATTGCCTTTCCTCTATTCTCTATGTTTTTCTTTTTTTTTCTTTTTGTTGTTTTCTTTTTTTTTCTTTCTCTTTTTTCTTTTTATTTTTCTCTGTTTTTCTTCTTTCTTTTTTCTTACGTTTCCAATGAATGTGGCCAAGAATACTTGATGCTATTTAGTATTTTTAGGCATAATATCCCTCACGGGGTTGAGGAAAAAATTGCATAAAAAATAATTCACAAATTTGTGCTCCGGCGGGAACGAGGAGACACCTAACACTGTTTTTGTATTCATTCATTACGTTTCTTCTTTTCTCTAATTTATTTCTGTTCTTTCTTTTCCTTTCCCTTTTTCTCTTTCTGTTCCAATGAGTGCGAACAGGAATACTTGATGGCATTTAGTATTGTCAGGAAAAATATTTCCGGGGGCTGGCGGAAACCTGGTGATAAAGATAATTAACAAATTTGTGCTCCTGTGGGAACGGGGAGGCACGTAGCACTATTTCTATATTCATTAATTGCCTTTATTCGATTTCCCTTATTTTTGTTTTTCTTCCCCCTTTTTTCCTGTTTTTCTAGTGTTTCTTTTTTCTTCCTTTTTTTCTTTTTTCGTTACTTTTCCAACGAGTATGAGGAAGAATACTTAATGTTTAGTTTAGTTTAGTTTATTTACTCCATTTTGATTATAAATTTATAATGTGGGATTTGTGAATACAATAAACCTAATGTTAATATGTAAAAGTTAAGCAATAAAAAGGGTATACCACAAAAAAACATACTTTTCACACTTCAATACAAGACGTATACCCTTTTACAGAAATTAAAAGAGTATCTAGGTAGCAACCACTTTTTACCCCACTTCTGAACTTGACTGTAGCATTAATTGATCCAATAGACTCCGGCAGCTTATTAAAGAATTTTAGTCATTTAGTATTTTTAGGCAAAATACCCCCGTGAGGTAGGGAGGAAAATAGTATGAAAAATAATTAACCAATTTGTGCTTTGGGGGTTAGGTTAATATTAGTTATTCCTTGTCTTTGTCTCGTATTTTGGTTTTTATTTTATTTTTCTTTTGTTTGCTTCTCCTTTTCCCATATTTTTTTGTCGTATTTTTTGTTGTTTTTTTTTTCGTTTTCTTCTCTTTTCTCATATTTTTGTTATTCTCTTTTTCGTTTCTTCCTTTATTCTTTGTTTTTGTTTTTTCCTTTTTTTTTCTGTCTTATTGCCGTTGTTTTTATGTCTTCTTACTTCTTTGGTCCCCAAAGATAAGAGCGTATCACTGTTTTTACCACCATGCAGATCGCAGAAGAACATGTAACACTTACATATATTATATTTTCTATATTTAATTTTTTCAAGTTTGTGTTAATTGAATGTCGATGTGATTTTTTCTGTAATATTTACATCCACCATTATTAGAGCGAAGGTCTTTTAGCGAGGTTTTGCGGCGAGATTTAACTGGGAAAAAGTGAGACGCTTGAAATCGTCAAGTAGACGCTTTTTAGTTCTATCTTCCTTCTTTCTCTCTCTCGCACGCACACACACGTACGAATCGAAGGAGCAAAATGGCCTTATTTACGTCTCTCCCCATCAGATGGCGCTCTCTTTATTCGGACTTTTCAAATTCAACTTCAACTTATTTACCATCGGTTTCGAAATGAGATACTTTTCTAATAAGCACGAAATGCTTAATCATTTCATTCTTTTCTTACATTTGTTCGTTCTCTCATACTTATCGCATCCTAGTTGCGTCTCCCCCTCTCCCCTCCCCCATCAGACTCGAATTTACTTCAAATTCAACTTCAACTTATTCAAGTTCTAGCGGGAACTGCGATCAAAACTGTTGCGCGATTTTTTTCTTTTCGCTATATATACAGAGGAGCTTTAGTTTCTCGAGTTCCTTTTCAATTTTCAACTTTACAAAGACAAAATGTTATTACGATTTTCGATAGAACTCGTTAGACTTCTAGAGGGAACTGCGATCAGAACTGTTACGCGGGTTTTTTCTCTTTTCGCTATACGTACAGGTGAACTTTATTTCCTCGAATATCATATTCGTAATTAGCAATAGTTCTGATCGCAGTTCCCGCTAGAACTCTAAGAGTTCTATCGAAAATCCTAATTATCCTAATAAATTCTCTATTCGTTGCTACGTTCATTTTCGGTATTTTCCATTTTTTTCGCGCAATTTTGCAGAACTCTTGAAATTTTCCGCGAAGTACTCTAGAACTATTTCGTACCTACCAGGAACTGCGATGAATTATTATATTTTCACAAATTCGGTTGCCAACTTCACGGGACTTTGTAGCTAAGCTCTCTCCGTTCCCGATCTGGTTTAGACGTTACCCAGCACCGTCCCCCCAAATGATTTCTTTTTAAAAATTTGATGCCAACGGATTTGAAAAATCCGTTGACATTAAGAAATGTTCACGAACATTCGCTCACTTTCAGTATATATCCACCCCCGTATCTATCTCGGTCTGCGGTTTAATAGCGTACATAACGTCCAAAAGTCGTTCCGCATGCATTATACGCAAAAGCATATAAAACATTTACGGCATTACAAACACACGCGCACACGCACCTAGTACTTCTTTATTTTACCGTATCGCTCCAATACACACAAAAACGCTAACGTTAACGAACGCTAAAGCCGAGCCGAACCACATCTGCATACGCGACCATAACAACCTCCCAGGCGCTCGCTGAGAGGAGCGTGGGATTGACCGGGCTGCCGCGGTGGAGGGCGGCCTCTCCGTCCACCTCATCCGGCACTCGGTCAGATATTTTCTGACAGTCTCCGTTTGTTGTTTTGTTGCCGCGGTGTTTAGGTTGGCGCGCCCGTTCCGACGCCGATCTCATCGACATTTTGCTGCCGGAGGGCGACGATTACAAGCTGGTCTTCATCAGTTCCTCGGACAGCTCGTCGAAGGAGGAGGATGTGGACGATAACGACAGTTCATCGACCGCTTCCAGTTTCCCTTTCGACGATTGCGACTGGGACTATTTCGAACCGGGCACGTCCAACTCCAGGATGCTGAGCTGGAATTCGCCGTTCGGATCGCCGTTGGTTTATCGCAGGACGCGCTTTTCGGACGTCGACGACGAGAACGCGACGCGGATCGATTCGCCCGCCTCCTCCGACGGATATAATTTCCTAACGCGTTCCTCCAACGAGGAGAATCCGATGGACGTGGACGTATCGTTGCAGTGCGTCCATCAAAACGCCGGCGAAATCGGAGAATTCCCGCAGAAATCCTGCCAAAGTTGCGGAGCACCGACTCAGTACGTTCCTATACCAGTTCCTGTTCCGATACCCGTACCGATGCTGTGGACCACCCCCGATTCCCTAGTGCTTTACAACAATAACTCGAGCGAATCGCTAGAGCACGCTCTCAAAACTAGACTGCGTCGGTCGATCCTACCTTTATTGAATCAGGCGGCGTTTATCTGGCCGTTGATAAGCGATTCCGATTCGAATAATCTCCTGCTATCCGCTCTACAAACCGAACTGGCCGCTCGAGCTACCGCCAGTCCAGTCGCAGCCGCAGACTCGAACGCGTCGAACGAACGATCGGAAAATCGCGAAAAAACCGAAGGCGAACCCCAAAAGGACGACGAAACCGATCGAAGCCCCAACATGACCGTCCAATCCGAAGACTTCGGCTATCTCCTGTCCGAATGTAAATTCGCGAGTTCCCCCTCGGAATCGGAGGAGAGCGATTGCGAACCGAACAGGGCGCGCGTCAAACGCACCTACAACGTCACCGGAGGCGATACGACGTCTAGCGACGACGCCCTACCCGGCAGCGAAGTCAGCGACGACGGCGATAACCAACCCGAATCGCAGGACAGTTCCCAAATCGAAGATTCCGAGTCGGATTCCGTGGACACCGACGATACCGGCACCGTCGCCGATAAGAAATCGAACAAGAAGTTTTCGTGCGTGTACGTGGTGAACAAGAGACGATCGTCATCATCGGGATCCGGCAGCAATTCCAACCCCGATACCACCGACGACGAAGAGAACGGCATCATCCTCACTCACGTCAAACACTTTTCGGACAGTCGCGAATTCCTCAACGAAAATTGCGATAAAAGTGCCGGTAGTGATCCGGGCGGTAGTGATCCGAGCGATAGTGATCCGGGCGGTAGTGATAACCCATCGTTGGCGAGGAACCTCAATAATAGGGAAAATCCGAGAATGGTAATGCGGAAAGCGAAAATCGACGAGGATGGTGATAGTGATGACTCGTCAAAATCTAGTGATAGCGATGATTCGTCCAAGGAAAACGAAAAATTGCGTAACAACCTCAATAAACTCGCTTGGAACGAAGGAGGTAAAAATAGAATGCGAAAACGTTCCGATAGTGACGACGAAACTGCGAAGTTGACCAAAATCACTAGAAACGATGACGGGAAGAAAGATAGACGAAGATATTCCGAAAATGACGACGAAGACGCGATTAAAACGATCAAATCCGCAACAGCCGAAGGTAACGGGAAGAAAAAGTCCCGCAAACATTCCGATAGTGATCACGAAGAAAATGCGAACGAAATCATCAAGTTGACCAAAATCACTAGAAACGATGACGGAAAGAAATGTACGGGAAAATATTCCGAAAGCGACGACGAAGACGCGATTAAAACGATCAAATCCGCAACAGCCGAAGATAACGGTAAGAAGAAACCCCGCAAACATTCCGATAGTGATCACGAAGAAACGATAAAATTGACTAAAATCACTAGAAACGATGCCAACAAGAAAAATACGCGACGATATTCCGAAAGCGACGACGAAGACGCGTTTACATCGATCAAATCGGCTAAAAACGAAGATAACGGGAAGAAGAAGGCGCGAGTGGGTTCCGATAGTGACGAACACGACGGGAATGCAACGGTAAAATTTGAGAAAATCGCTAAGAAGAAAGTACGAAGGAATTGCGATAGCGACGATCAAAGCGAACATAAGAGGGATGTCGATGAAGATGAAAAAGGCGAAAAATATAAAATTGACGAAATTGAGGAGGATTTCGAGCAGAGAAGATTGTGCGAAATCTAGTGACAATGATGAAGATCGCGGAATCAGCGAAAATTCACAACGAACAATAACATTCGATGAAACTCCTCGGCCACAACTTCAAAAATGGCGCAAAAACGACGTATCAAAAGATACTCCTTGTGACGAGCTTGAAATTGTCATCACCTCTACGAAAAAGGAATCCCCTAAGACGGAAGATAGTGATGATGGTAATGACGGAATATTGAAAAGCGTCAACTCCATCGACTTGTTCGACACCGACGATAGTGAAGGTATGAATTCGACATCTCCAATGCATGCGGAGATAGTTGAAAGTATCTATGATAAAAGTTCAAATCAAATTGGGGTAGTTGGTTGTGAAAATCGAGATGAAAATGCTAGTGATAGTAACGTTGCCGTCTCTGAGATTAAGTCCATTTCCATTCGATGCAGTGAAAACAATGGTGTTCGTACGGACGAAACTCTGCCAGAAGCTAAGAAGAAAAAAGAGGATCAAGATTGTAGTGATACCGGACGAGAGTCATCATCAGCAATACCGAGTAAGAAGGATAGGAAAAAACTGATGCACCAGAAAGTCAATCAAAGTCATCCCAAAAATTTACCGAAATAACAAGCTCTCACGATAATGGAGATAGCCCTGATACAATCACAAAATCCACATCACAGGAAATCATCACCAACTTGACACAACGTTCTAGTGATAACCAGGAAAATTCTAAATTAGCAAGCGAAAATAGTGAAGAAGTAGTAAAACTACAACTTGTAGAAAAGGAAAATAAATTCGGCGATAGTTATCTAATAGATATCACTACTGAAGATGAGTCTAAAAGTGGAGAAACGTTGGAAAGAATCGTAGATAAAGATAGTGATAAGCAAGGACATAACCATACAAATATTAGCGACAATTCGACCGAAACCAACTTTCATAGTGACAAAAATAGTGATTTCGGGACGTATGCACTTGGTGACTTTGATCTCAATACTGAATTAGAACCAAGTCAACTTGATCGTAGTGATTTTGAGAGGTACATCCTTGACTTAGGAGTGGAAGCACGCAAGAATCCCGACATTAGCACTGATGGTGACAAAAATTTCGCAGTCCCGTGTGATGAAGGTAGTGGTCTTGGATCGCAACTCCCCAAATTAGAACGAAGCGATTCTAACGAAGCTTTTCGAGATCAGAACGTGGATTTACAAACACCGAGATGCGAATTGGATCAAACAATAGATGAAAATCGTGGTATCATAGAAGGTGAAAATTATGATATCACAGGAGATGAAAATCGTCATATCACAGGAAATGACAATCGTGACATCCATGAAGATGGCGGGAATTTCAAGCGCGACAGCAACGAAGTTGATCGGCGCCAAATCATCGGTTTGGGTACATCTAAAAGCGAATCGCAGCAGCATAGAGGTAAAAATGGTAATTTCGGTAGTGATACTACTGAGGATGGTGGTGATTCCGAGTCGCACGTCTTGGAATTGAAACAAGTTCATGGTACCGGAGTATTTTGCGATGAAAACGTCGATTTTGAGATGGTAAAATGTGAATTAAACGCTCTAAACAAAAGTAGTGATGTCGGTAGTGATTTTAGTGGAGGTAGCAACGATGTTGGTGTTTGTGCCGGTAGGAACAGTAAAGGGACTCAACAAAATTCGACGAACGCTCACTCTATTTTGGAATTGGATGGAGAAAATAAGAGTAGTGATATCGGTAGTGACTCTAGTAGAAGTAGCAAACATTTTTCTGTGGATGGGGACGAGAAGAACAGCAATATTCAACAGAATCCAATAGAAATGCGTTCTATTTTCGAGTTAAATGGACAAAATAAAAGTAGTGATCCCGGTGGTGATTTTCGCAAAAGTAGCAAAAATTGTGCTATCGATTGTGGCGAAAAAAGTGAAAATGATCAACAGAGTCCAATAGAAATGCGTTCTATCCTTGAGTTAAATGGACAAAATAAAAGTCGCGATCTCGGTGGTGACTTTCGTAAAAGTAGTGATCTCGGTGGTGGCTTTTGTAAAAGTAATAAAAATTTTGATGTTGATGGAGACGAGAAAAGTGAAGATATTCAACAGAATCCAATAGAAATGCGTTCTATCTTCGAGCTAAATGGACAAAATAAAAGTAGTGATCCCCGTGGTGACTTTCGCAAAAGTAACAAAAATTTAGCTGCTGATGGAGGCGAAAAAAGTGAAAATAAACAACAGAATCCAATAGATATGCATTCTATCTTGGAGTTACATGGACAAAATAAAAGTAGTGATCTCGTTGGTGACTTTAGCGAACGTGACGAAAATTTTGTGATTTGTCGCGACGATTGTAAAGAAATTTCCTCGAATGAACACATCAATTTTGATCGGTTAAAGCGCCAAATTGACGGAGAGAATAAGAATAGTGACGTCGGTAGTGATTTTCGCGCGAAATCCGCGATTTTGGAGGACGAAAATGGTAAAAATAACGAGGAAAGTCTCGAGATCGGTAATATTTCTCTAACGTCGTCGAACAATGCAAAATCCGACCCGGAAGTGCGTCAAACTCCGTTACGTCCAGTCAGAGCGGAACAATCGGCGCGTTGCTTCAAAGATTCGCTGAAAGAGTACATGTCGAGTCCGGGTCTGTCGGACGTGAGCGCTGAATCGCTGAGCTCGTCGTCGAGCGACGCCGAACAGCCGGACGGTGAATTTCGCTCGGAGGTGGGGGAATCGGAATTGAATCGCGAGTGGGCAGGTGCGATAGCCGTCAGTGGTGAAGCGACGAACGAGGCGAACGGCGCGTGTCCGCGAAATGGCGCACGCTACACGAGTCTCGTGATGATAACGCAGGAACCGAACGCGACGACGGCCGCTTATCCGCAGGTGAGCGTCGTGACGTCGGATACGACGACGCTGGTGCCGGACGCGGGCGACGTCGTCGTTCGCCACACGAACTGGCAGGACGGCGGTGATCGACGCTACATCACCGCCGCGAAAGATAAGGACAACCTGCTCGAGAACGCGCTAAATTTGAATAGTGACGTGACGGTGATCACCGGCGGTGATACGCTATCGGCCGTCGTTTGTTTAGAGGAAGGATTGGCCGACGACGATTCGTGGGTGGAGAATCTGAGCCATAACGAAGACGATTTCGATACGTCGTCCGGGGAAGAAGTCACTTTGACATGTTCCGATCAGGAAGACGAATTGCGAGGTTATCACCGCGCCGCCATCGATTTCACCCTCCATACGATCGTGGAGGAGAGTTGCGAGGAGAGCGAAGTGGAGCAGCCACAGAACAGGAAACCGCGACCGAAATCGGCGACCGATTTGGAAAAGTACTTCTTCTACGGCTTAGGTGACGGTACGATCCCGTCGATGGGATCGTCGAATCGCGAAGACGCCTTTTCGGAGACCAGCAGCATCTGCAGCGAGAGCATGGATTCGATCGGGGGCGGCGATAAGACGCCCCCGAACGAAACGAGCGATCCGGCCGAGTTGGCTTCGTCGCGATTGGAAAATTACTTCTTGAGCGGGTTCACCAGTTTCACGGCGTCGCGACGCGATTCCGACGGTAGCGTCGGTAGTGATAGTGAGGGGAAACCCAGCCCCGAGCAGAGACGGAAGCGTTTAGTGCGCGCCAGAGGCACGGGGAGATCGCATTCGTCATCCCTCGATAATCTCCTGGCCAATGCAGACTTGTCCGGTGCGGAACAGCAAAGCGAAAACCAGTGCTCGGAGGATTCCAGTTCCGATTCGGATACTTACGATGAAGGTAAAAACAACATTATTATTTTGGGGAAGTTCGTCGAAAAAATTGTTGGCCAATAAAGCTCATGTCTAAACAACGAAATATCAAAAAATTATAAATGTAGTATCATTACAGTATTAAAAGGGCTCGTTTCGCTCCGTACGGTGCCTGTTCATGGCTTTGTCGAAACTCTTTTGGATTCATTCTTCATATATTCCAAAAACATACACATTCATGCAGGTCCAACCGGAGCTAAATTTCTAATTTTTGGCTCTAGTAGGAAAATAATTTGAACTATAATAATGACTTGCTTCCACTACTTCAACGTTATAGAGGGGTTTCCAATAAGAGCCGTCATCATAAATTAAATGTAAAACGAATTTGAAAAATTAGAAATGTAATATAATATGATTAGAGTGTTAAAAGGGGGCTCGTTTCGCTGCGTATAAGACACGTTGGAAGCGGTTACGCTCGTCTCTGTTTATGGCTTTGTCCAAGTACTTTTGGATACCTTCTTCGTATAGTGCGAAAGAATACACATTAATGCAGCTCCAACTGAAACTAAATTTCAAAGTTTTTGACTCTAACAGGGAAATAATTTAGACTATAATGATGACTTGCTTTCATTACCTCAACATTATACAGTGTTAGTCAAAAGTGCCTCCCCCTCTCGTATCGTAGATATTTTCAATACCTTTCGAATGTCACTTGCCATAAGGTCCCACTTAAAATTATTGATCATAGTGGTCCTGTGACGTCTCCGTCCTCCAAATTTCATTATTATAAGTATAACCGCTCAAAAGATACGAGGGGGAGGGGAGATTTTGACTAGCACTGTACAGGCCTTTCCAATAAGAGCCGTCATTATAAATTTATTAAAAATGTAACTTCATCGGAGTGTTAAAAGGGCTCGTTTTGTTCCGTACAGGACACTTTGGAAGCGATCACGCTCGTTTCTGTTCATGTCTTTGTCCAAGTACTTTTGGATACCTTCTTCATATACTGCTAAAAACATTTATTCCTGCAGGTCTAACCGGCGCTAAATTTCTAATTTTTGACCCTAGCAGGGAAATAATTTGGGCTATAATGGTGACTTGCTTTCATTAGGTCAACATTGTACAGGGCGTTCCAATAAGAGCTGTAATTTTAAATCAAATGTGTAAACGAATTTGAAAAATTAAAAATGTAATATCATTAGAGTGTTAAAACGGCTCGTTGGAAGGGATTACGCTCGTCTCTGTTTATGGCTTTGTCCAAGTGCTTTTGAATACCTTGTTCGTATATTCCGAAAGAATAGATATTCGTGCGGATCCCACCGGAGCTAAATTTCTAATTTCTAGCAAGGAAATAATTTAGCAATTATAATGACTTGACCATTAAATGTAAAACACAATATGTGGTGACTTTTCTTGCAAATAGTCATTCTTTGGAGGAAATTTTTCATTACGATTTCACACATTTCTGGATTTAGTTCACAAATTTCTGCTGACGATTCGGTTACGATTTGCCCCTTTTTCGGGGATACCAACGTAATTTTGCTTTCCTGAACTAGTGATAGGAGGGATAGATATCGGCAAAATGTTCTTTTGCTGTCCGTCTATGTACAAGATAGCGGTGCTTGCTATCTTTCGCTTCAGTCATTACTGACAGAGCTTCGTCTGAGGTAAGTGAAATTATAATATTTTACTTCCGATTCTTTCGCCAAATTTTCCTGATTTTACTGGCGCTAGTCGGAGTGGTCAAATCAAATAATCAATGATGAAGTCAAAAAAGTCGGCCAAATTTAGAATGATAGCTCTTAATAGGAAACTCAATTTTCCCGAAATTTAGCTTCCAGTTTTCATCGGCCTAAACCCCAAAATCGATGGACTTTCCCCGAACAAAGACGGGTGATGTAAATCATATTTGTTAACAGGTAACAATTTCGAGAAATCCGACGGCCAATTCGACACGGTCAAGCGGAAAAAGAACAAGAAGAAAACCAACTCCCCCGACGAATCTAAAATCTCCGATAGCATCCTCGAAGATGATCCGATCAAATCCGAAAAGGAGGATAAGATCCACCACCAACAAGATCCGAACAATCCGGATGGCGAGAATAGGAAGCAGCAACGCGATAGCGGCTTCATCGGCAGCTCGGACGATCTGATCAAGGACCAGAAGGACCTCAACTCGCTCGATAACGTCCAGAGCAAGTTCGAAAGAACGCCGGCTCACAGAATGGAGGAAAGGATCGTTTCGGGACCGCCGACGACCGCTTTGACGCGCAAAGACAGCTTTAATAATTGGAGCAGCGACGAGGAGACCAATCTGATGATGTGCAAGATGAGGCAGTTCTTCAAGACGATGGTGGCAGCTAACAATCAGAGTAATCCCTCCTCGAAACCGTCCACCCCCGTTATGGGGATGAACTCGCCGAAAACTTTCGCAAGTCCCAAATTGAAGAATAAAACTAAACCCCCGCAATTGGTTTATTTCGAAAACGAACTGACGAGGTTGATGAAGACCGTGCCGGGGATAAGGGACGATCAGGTGAGGGAGATCGTCGAGTACTTGAGCAGCGAGGATACTTGGAGCGATTCTTACGATTCGTCTGATTACACGAGCTCGGATCTGGAAGGGACTACGTGCACGAAAACGGCTTTGCAGCAGCAAATATCCGACAGTTGCCAGCAGATAATCAATAAATTCGATACGAGCGTCGAAGACGAGGAAGGCGATGAAGGTGACGGTGGAATAATGGACGAGACGGGTTTGAACCGGGAAACTGCTTTCGTCTATCAGAAATTGGTAGCGTCCTTCGAGAAGATGGCGACCGGGGATGACCCGGAAGAAACGATAATCAACCCGCACAATTCCCCACCCCTCATAGCGAAAGTGATGCATCACATCGGAAAACGATTGGTGGCGTTGATGCACGAAGTGTCAAGCGGGGAAAGTCACGGGAGTAATTCCCCGAAGACGAAGCATTACCATCGGAGATTGCAACAGAAATTATATTCGGCTTCCTCGACGACCACCGAAGATGACGATAGTACTTCGGATAGTAATCTTCCGGATAAATTGGGCAATCTGGAGGAAGTGACGTGTTATAATTTGCTTCCGAGGAGTAGATCGCACGACTTGTTAGTGAGCGAAAATAGGAACTTGCACCAGTCGAGCAGTGGCGTATCGGATATCGCCGAAGAAAGGGAGATTAGTGATTGTGAACGGTTCAGTTGGAGAGGCAGCTTCGAATCGGCCCTTTTAGCCACGGATTCGAGAAATAAACTTTCCGTGATCGGCGGGGAAGGATCGGCTTCCGCCTCGGCCCTGGCGATCGCCGCCAAGCGAAGATCCGCGGGCGATTTGCTCTTCGCCCATAAAAGTTTGAGCCGGGAACAGTTGGATCGTGTAAGGAGTTGCGGTAGCATCGGCGGGGGAACAGCGAAGATAAATTGTGGGTGACTCCGACTTCGAGGCCGTCCAAAAGGCGGTCGAGCGTCCCGGATACGACTTGCGGTTCGGGAGATTCGGCCGACGGCGAGGATTGCGACGAAGACGACGAGGAGGATCAAGAAGATGACATCGAGAATCGTTCCACCCTTCCGAGGAGCCTTCAAAGCGGACCGGCCACCACGAATTCTTTACCGCGTTTGCCGACGAATACCACCACGAACACATCCGGAATGCACAAGGCGCAGAGCATGTATCATTTCTTGCAGCAAAACGTGAAAAGTGCCCGATATCGTCCACCCGGATTCAATAGACTGACGACAGTTCCTAAACGGGCAGTTTCCGCTCCCGGATTGCAGCCCACGCATCAACGAAGAGGGAGATACAAACAGCAGACGAGTTTGGCGAACGGTAAGTGCGATTATCGGGGGCTTAAATTGGTGGTGGTAGCAGTCTGAGTTTCCCTTTCGGAACTTGACGGGATTCTCTCGTTACGTAAGGTTTCCCCTATTAGATATTTTGCGATGTAAGCATCTTAAAGTATTTAAAATCGATCTTTTTTTAATAAAATGTTATATATTTTATTTTTTTGTTACTGCGAAGAACTGTTGTGAATGAGAAAGTAGATCATCTACATTCTCCAATGAATTCTCCCGCAGAAGGCTGTGCAATAACTGCACTGGAAGACCACATTACAAATACCAATAACTGTCACTATTGTCAATTTAATTATTTTTATTAAAGACTGCAACCGTAAACTAATTTCGTCCCTAGCAGGACTCTTCAGTACGGTATAGCATTCCGCGATTAACAAAGCTAGTATCTTTAAAGATACCTCGATTGTCATCTCAGAGGGGATTGAAACGTTTATCTTTTAGTAACTTGGGTAAAATTATGTTCTAGATACATCTTCAAAGATAGGTTTAACGACGTTTGGAAGATTTGAACGATTTTTCGATCCCGGACAATTTTGTTTTTAGATTAAAAAATTCGAAATCAAATACGAATAATTTTGTACCTCTTTTGCGACTTGTCCGAATTTGAAGTCGAGATCTTTAAAATTAAGTGAGTTATCCTATCTTCAAAGATAGTTTTAACGAAGTTCAGGAGATTTGAACGATTTTTCGATCCCGGATATTTCTTTTTTTTTAGATTAAAAAAATTCGAAATCAAATACGAATAATTTTGTACCTCTTTTGTCACTTATCCCAATTTGAAGACGATATCTTTAAAGTTAAGCGAGTTATCCTATCTTTAAAGATAGTTCTAACGACATTCAGGAGATTTTAACGATTTTCTGATGCCGGACAAATTGCTTTCTAGATTAAAAAAATTTGAATCAAATACGAATAATTTTGCTTCTCTTTGCAACTTGTCCGAATTTGAAAATGATATCTCTAAAGTTAAGCGAGTTATCCTATCTTTAAAGATAGTTCTAACGACATTCAGGAGATTTTAACGATTTTTTGATCCCGGACAAATTGTTTTCTAGATTTAAAAAAAATTGGAATCAAATACGAATAATTTTGCTTCTCTTTTGCAACTTGTCCGAATTTGAAGACGATATCTCTAAAGTTAAGCGAGTTATCCTATCTTCAAAGATAGTTCTAAAGACATTCAGGAGATTTTAACGATTTTTTGATCCCGGACAAATTGTTTTCTAGATTAAAATAATTTGGGAATCAAATACAAATAATTTTGCACCTCTTTTGCCACTTATCCCAATTTGAAGACGATATCTCTAAAGTTAAGCGAGTTATCCTATCTTCAAAGATAGTTCTAAAGACATTCAGGAGATTTTAACGATTTTTTGATCCCGGACAAATTGTTTTCTAGATTAAAATAATTTGGGAATCAAATACAAATAATTTTGCACCTCTTTTGCCACTTATCCGAATTTGAAGACGATATCTCTAAAGTTAAGCGAGTTATCCTATCTTCAAAGATAGTTCTAACGACATTCAGGAGATTTGAACGATTTTTCCATCCCGGACAATTTTGTTTTTAGATTAAAAAATTCGAAATCAAATACGAATAATTTTGTACCTCTTTTGCCACTTGTCCGAATTTGAAGTCGAGATCTTTAAAATTAAGTGAGTTATCCTATCTTCAAAGATAGTTTTAATGACGTTCAGGAGATTTGAACGATTTTTCGATCCCGGAAATTTCTTTTTTTTAGATTAAAAAAATTCGAAATCAAATACGAATAATTTTGTACCTCTTTTGTCACTTATCCCAATTTGAAGACGATATCTCTAAAGTTAAGCGAGTTATCCTATCTTCAAAGATAGTTCTAACGACATTCAGGAGATTTGAACGATTTTTCGATCCCGGACAATTTTGTTTTTAGATTAAAAAATTCGAAATCAAATACGAATAATTTTGTACCTCTTTTGCCACTTGTCCGAATTTGAAGTCGAGATCTTTAAAATTAAGTGAGTTATCCTATCTTCAAAGATAGTTCTAACGACATTCAGGAGATTTGAACGATTTTTCGATCCCGGACAATTTTGTTTTTAGATTAAAAAAATTCGAAATCAAATACGAATAATTTTGTACCTCTTTTGCCACTTGTCCGAATTTGAAGTCGAGATCTTTAAAATTAAGTGAGTTATCCTATCTTCAAAGATAGTTTTAACGACGTTCAGGAGATTTGAACGATTTTTCGATCCCGGACATTTCTTTTTTTTAGATTAAAAAAAAAATTGGAAATCAAATACGAATAATTTTGTACCTCTTTTGTCACTTATCCCAATTTGAAGACGATATCTCTAAAGTTAAGCGAGTTATCCTATCTTCAAAGATAGTTCTAACGACATTCAGGAGATTTTAACGATTTTCTGATGCCGGGCAAATTGTTTTCTAGATTTAAAAATTTGAATCAAATACGAATAATTTTGCTTCTCTTTTGCAACTTGTCCGAATTTGAAGACGATATCTCTAAAGTTAAGCGAGTTATCCTATCTTCAAAGATAGTTCTAACGACATTCAGGAGATTTTAACGATTTTTTGATCCCGGAGAAATTGTTTTCTAGATTAAAAAATTTGGGAATCAAATACGAATAATTTTGCACCTCTTTTGCAACTTGTCCGAATTTGAAGTCGATATCTCTAAAATTAAGTGAGATATATATTTTCAAAGATAGCTCTAAGGACATTCAGAGAAGTTGGAAGGTTACGTCGAGGGATTTCGTACTTTCTTGCAACTTGTCCGGTTTAGGATGACCTGATTTTGACATAGAACGACAGAACTTTCCGACTCCTAGATTTATACAAAAATGCGACAGTGATTTCCGATAGATCAAAAATCTTTCTTTAGTCTTTAATTAGCTTTCGTATTTGGTTTTCTTTGGTCATATCCTGTTTCTTAAATTTTAAAATGATGTTGACGGAAATACGACAGTGCTTTCCGACAGAGCTAATAGTTCTTATCTCTTTTTGAAAACCATGTGTAGCTTTCAGGCTACGCTACTTTGGAATTATTTGATTTCGATATAAAATGACAGAACGTTTCGACAATCCCATTTTGCCAAAAATGCGACAATGATTTCTGACAGATCCAATATCTGCATTCTGTCTTTAATTTGGTGGGTTCTATTTCTTTTTTATTCTGTTTGTGAACTTTTCGGATGTTTTTGGCGGAAATACGACAGTCCCTTGCAACATATCCAATAGCTCTGTCAATTTTTTAAAACAGGGTGTAGCTTATAGATTATGTTAGTTTAGAATCACGTGACTTTGATATAAAGCTACAGAACTTTCCGACACTTAGATTTTTACGAAAATGCTACAATGATATCCGACAAGTCCAGTAGCTTCCTTCTGTCTTTAATTTGGTTTTGTATTTCCTTGACTAGCTCCTGGACTTTCATAAAGACTTTAACGAAAATACGACAGTCCTTTCCGACAGATCTAATAGCTCCACTTTTGAAAACAGTATGTAACGTTTAGGTTATGTTAATTTACGATTATATAATTTTGATAGAAAACGTATTTTTCGATGTGGCTTTTTTAAATGATTTTGACGGAAACACGACAGCGCTTTCCGACAGACGTAATAGCATTTATTCATTCGTTTAAACAGTTTTAGGTTAATTAAATTAATTTTAAGATTATGTTAGTTTAAAGTCAGTTTGTTATAAAAATCGACGACTTTGCACGAAATACGACACCGCTTTCCGACAGTTCCAATTGTTTTCGTCTGTTTTCAATTCAGTTACAATATTGCCTTCGTTAACTCAATTTTTGCGAAATTTTAAATTGATTTTGTCGTAAATACGACAAGCCTCCCGATACATTTCATAGGTTTCTTATGTTTCTTTTAACGTTTGTTTCATCATATCAATATTTACAATATGCTCATCATATTACTATATTAATCACAAGAAGTTTAAGTTCTACACTTTATTTATGTGTTTGTATGTTATTGCTCATTTAAAATTTCGGAATTTTGGAAAAAATTGAAAAATTGTTGTACTTATTTTATTGAACGTTACGCTTTTTTTTTTTTAATAGTTATAAACAAATATTTTATATTTTCATTAGAAACTTTAAAATCTTGTAAATTTTCTGTAAAATTCTGTAATGATCGCGAATTTTAATTTTTTTTAAATTGCAATAAACGCATTTCGTTTTCGAAAAGTTCTGAACTCAATATGTGGAAATTGTATTGTAACAATTGAAAAACTTTCAATTTACCGGAAAAATTTTGAGATTTTATAAAATTGTAAAATATTCCGAATAGTTGGGAGGCCAGTTTTGTTTTTAATCTTTTGGAAATTAAAGCGCGGAAACTTGGAAATTATGAAAAATGTCGATAAACGCCCAATTTCGGAAAGATGTTTGCAATTTTGTAAAAATACGAAATATTCCGAAAAGTTCCGATTCCAGTTTTTGAAAAATGGTTGCAACCTGAAAATTTTGGTTTTCCAAAATTGCTCAGAAGCCCAGTACACATCGGAAATTTGTAAATTATGAAAAGGATTGATAAACTTTCAACGTCGGATAAATGTTGTAATTTTTTAAGATAGTGAAATATTATGAAAAGTCGAATGTTTAAAATTTTTTGCAAACTGAAAATTTCAAGGTGTTCCAAAATTGCTCAGAAAGCCAGGATAATGCGACGCAAAGCGTTTCTCTGGCCGAGGAACTGGACTTCCTTCGACCCTTAATGGGAGTAAAAGGAAAGACATTTCGTTCTGAAACGATCCTTCATTCTCGATCGCAGGTCATTAAAAAAGAATCACGCGTAATTTTTTTTTTTTCGTTTCGTCCTCAATAATTAAAACTACACGCCCAATTCATCGCCTTACATGTGCGTACGTATCCATTCAACTTACTACCAATACATACATACATATGTACAATACCTACTACTATTTGCCTACTGTTATTTAGAAATTCGATTGTTATTCAGAGCGTGTCCACGCGTTACGGGAGAAAATGCGCATAAATAGTTTTTTTATTGTTATTCATTTTAATTCGTATTCATATAGCGGCGGCGTATACGAAAAATAATTATTTTAATTGTCTAATTGGCGCGTGCATATGCGATAATTGTTAACGAAAGAATTCCTAAGAAGTCACCTACTGACACGAAAATACCATCTTGTTTCTATAAAACTTGTCTTAAGGCGAAATCAAGCTACAGGATCCTGTGGAAACGTCAAAGAAAGTGGTGATTGGTTAACGTTCGAGAAACGCGCATCTTGTTCGCTTAAAGAACAGCCTATATACAGCAACGAACAAGACACACGTTTGTCGAAAAAGGCGAGTTTAAGATATGTGACGGAACAGACATATATCAAACTCATATAGGTCTATCGCCTTCATTTAACAAACGCGTGTCTTGCTCACTGTATATAGACTGTTCTTTCAGCGAACAAGACGCGCGTTTGTCGAACCTCAGTTATTATCAACTGGGGTATATCCGAGAATGCGGATGTCGACAACTAAGGTGTCATCATCAACGTAAAAGTCACGTAGGAAGAAAAGATTTCAGGCCAAAATTTTCATTGAAGATGACAACTTAATTGGTATGGGGTAAGAGGTAGGAACTGCACGCTCCATCGGCTGCATATTAAATGCTGGTTTTTGCCCGTTCTCTGTGAGATCGCCGCACTGGAAACCGTTTGATGATGCATTTTGGCATATGCAATGTAATCCTGCAGTGCAGTCATTGCACAGCTTCCTGCGAGAGATGCCAAACAAGCGAACCTCAGTTATACAGATCGTTTATTGGAAAGTTACGTACTTAGATGTTGTTTAGTTTTTAGTCATTCATAATTTTGATTCTCTCAAGCATCTCGTATTAAGCGTTTACCACGTTTCGATATTCTTCCAACCATCTCCGATTATATTGGATCCCGAAAAAGAAAGATTAAAAAATTTTTGAATCCGAGGAAAGACACTTAGCAAAACAATTACAAATCACTAAGGGCAAGTTGTTACTAGTCTGGGCAAACAGCGGTAACCGATCCTGCAGAAAGCTATTTTCTTGTCTTTAATTTAGTTTCTAGCATAGTTTTAATTAACTCCTGTTTGTGAAACTTTTAAGATGATTTTGACGAAAATACGACAGTGCTTTCCGACAGACCTAATAGCATTTATTCATATATTTTTTCAAACTGTTTTAGATTAATTAAATTGGCTTTAAGGTTATGTTAGTTTAAAGCCAGCTGGTTTTGATACAAAAACGACTTTTCACGAAGTACGACACTGCTTGTCAATAGATCCAATAGTTTTCCTATGTTTTGAATTCAATGACTGTATTCTCTTCTTTACCTCAATTTCTGCGGAATTTTAAATTGATTTTGACGTAAATACTACACATTCAATAGATTTCTTATAAACATTACAGTCTTTTGAAAACTTATATGTTTTAATAAATTGTTAGCAGCCTTCAAATTGTGGAAATTAGGAAATTCGGGAAAAGAAACATAACAAAACAATTACAAATCACCAATAGCAACTTGTTACTAGTCTGGGCAAACAGCGGTGACAATTACGAAATAAGTTACGACAGCATTGCCGACTCCCTACACACTAGTCAGTACGCTGTATGCGAGTATTTCTGTGTATATGTAGACTGTCGTAACTTACAGACTACTTATCATTAGACTTTGTTAAAAAGGTGGTATCGCATATCGTTGAGCGCAGCGTACTGGACTCAGATGTTTGGGGAATAGGTGGGAGGGCGGCTATGTCGATTAACAAACTCGCGCTAGACAGTTCAGCGACATACGCCCTTGCCTGGTACCACCTTTTTAACGAACTGTACTTATTACAGTTCATTTCACACCGGGAATTTTGTAAGACTTTTGTATTCACATTGATCCGACGTCCCAAATTTCTTTTTCTTGTGCAGTTTTGGGAGAATCAACTTCGATATCTCCGAGACGGGCTTACCGGATTCGAATACGAAAAGCAGCATACATAACGCGCGTGCATACTCCACATATCAGCCGCTCGGCGTGAAAGTGTAGATATTCAGCATAAAAGCATATACGTTTAATTTTCAAGGCTGCCGCTATATTTATTAACCGAAAAAGTTTTTAATAAACACGTACGCGTAACAGTAAATACGAAGACAAAACAACCAACAACTCCAGCGCCTTATCATTTTCGTTCGAGGTCGAGCGCCGCCTTACTTTTCAAAATGAAAATAAATAAAACTATGTACGTAAAAGTCGCTTGCAATACGTTAGTAATTGGAAGGAAATTCCTTTTACGAACCGATCGTACATTACGAAATTCGCCGCTAATGTTTTCTAATCGGCTATCTTGTCCTAATCCTCTCGGTATTGCGCAAACAATATCGGACGAAAATAAAAATACCCGAACGCACGAAGCCCGCGCGATCCGGTCGTTTTCTTTGAACGAGCCGGCTATGACTCACGATCGGTCTGCCACTGTTTATTAACAGGTGTGCCCACTGGCCGTAGATGGAACATCAAACAAAGACTCACCTCACCCACAATTCCCCTTTAACGTACGTATTAAATTACTTATCCGAAATGCAGGTAGACACAATTTACCATTTACGGGTGACTTTGCGGGAGTTATGGGGCCGGGTAAGCCATTTTCATTTTATATTTATATCGCAGGTAATGAATATGTATGGATGGGGAATATACAGGTGATTCCAATTGAAAGTGTGCACCTCAAATCTATGCACAAAGGGTACTAGGAAAGTTTGGCAAATACAGCTTTATTTAATTTTAATTTTTTTTTCAAAATAATTTCCACGACATTGAATACATCTCTCCATCCTCCGAAACAAGTCTTCAAACCTCAAAGCGCACACTTCTGAAAAATAACACAATGTGCACCCCGGGTGTTTGACACCCATAGTCTTTTACGCGTGTCCTGTGCCCACAGTATCTTATATTTTCTTACGAAAAAAATTACCTTATAAAGAGTTATACCTCCTCTTCATAATTGTAAAGTTTTAATATATATTGTTTAATTTTTAATTAGTTAAAAAGAATTATGTTCGAGGAAGAATGAAAAAATTAGGATTTTGCTCTTAAAAGTTCATAACTAACGATGCTGTACTTGTGAAATGTGATACTTTTTAATTCATTTAATAAATTTAAAAGATGATTCAATAAATAGAATAAAACACAGTATCTGGTAGCTTTTAATCAACTTATTAGTATAAAAATAGACGATAGCTTTGACTTTCTTGATCTTGGACGAGTACAATAACACATTGATTTTCAATTTCCTCATTGGTACATTCAACGATAATATTGACCATTTCATTATTGAACAAAATATTCCAAAATTGATCGATTTTCTCGATATTAGCAGCGTCACCAATCGGACCAGGTACATTTTCGGGCGAACGATGAGAACGACGCTCCGGGTCCCCCCTCAATTTTAATGTTGGCTCCCTTCGTGGGTTCCTTTGCTGAGCGAAGCGTTTTCCAATTCATTTCAGACTCTTCATTATCAGAAATGACGGAAACATTGTCCATCTCATCATCGCTTCGTGCCCCGCCAAAAATTCCTTCTTCATCTTCAGTTTCCAATAGTCTTTCACGTAGCTGCCACTTGCTGTGTATAAAAAGAAAAGAATATTCGCGTGACATGTACTGAGAATCCATCCTCCCTCCCCTAAGCTACTATTAGAATTAAGTATAATACGAATTAACAAACGTAACAAAAGAAGAAACCCTCTTTACTCCAAGACAAAGCTAAATTCCCCCGTTTCCCCCTAAAAATACTAAAATAATTGATTATTTACAAACGTAAAGGAACCCCTGTGTACTCGCACACAAATCCCCAATTTCCTAACTTAAAATTAATTACCAGATTCTAGGGAATTTTTCCCGAAAACTCAACGATAAAAAAATATAAATAAAACAAATGAAAACGGGACTTAGCGTAATGTGATATGGCAAAACCGCCCGTATTTCATTTCGTGACCACAATGCCATAGCAAGCGCTTTACACTATTACCACTAACGAATAACCGAGCCCACGTTGACTTAGTATTGCGGTTACTGTGCAAGTCTCAACTTGTACCAACAAGCAGACTCCTGCGACACATTGGATGCGTCATATTGCAAAACTTTCCTAGTACCCTTTGTATACTCAAACTCAAGACCTACACATATGCATATTTTTTAATGTATAGTTTTATTGAAGTTATTTTTCTGCAATACTTCCATATCTTTCATTTCATTTCATTTATTTACATCAATATTATATACGTACAATAATAATTAATTTTAGTCAAGTCAAAGAGAATAGACAGCAGGTTTAAAGTTCATACAAAATAAATAAATAAATTTAGAACATAAAGTGTAAAAATATAACAGACGTGTTGGACAACTTCAAACAAAACGACAAACAGGATCACTATGGGCACTCTGGTGTAAAGTATTTCTGATCGTTGAGGTACTCCTCTATGGTATAATAAACTCCAAACCGCAGAATCGTAAGCACGGCTTTTTTTAAATCTAGCACGATCTTTAACATGAATATAGCTCTAATATGGTTATGATATTACAAACAGGTTTTTGGGTCGTGTTTCCGGCTGTGTGCGTCTCGAAGTAAAGAACCTACAAAATGCTTCAAGCGGTTAAACGCGTTTTCTGCAATAGCTCAAAATTTTAAGTCTATATCTCTAAGAAAGAAAAGGAGTTCTTTCTTTGGAGTTAACTGTAATAACGCGACATAAGCTAAAGTTTTCTTTCTTATGGGATCCTTTCCAGGAGGGAAAATCGCTGAAATATCCCCCGAATGATTTAACGGTTTTTCTGTAGTTGTTGAAAATTTCACGTCCATATCTTTCAAATTGAATGACTTGTTAATCTTTTGAAGATAGCTTTACAAGTTGTTGCGAAATGTTGGAAGGTTTGAGTTTTGTTTCTAATGGAATCCTTTCTAAATACCTCCCCCAATGATGTAATACATTTTCTACTTTTATTAGAAAAATTACGTCGATATCTCTACAATTAAGTCATATGTATATCTCCATAAGCACTTCTAATGAGATTTGGAAGGTTTGCGTTTTCGCTTGAATTTCTTACAAGATAAAAAGAAATATATTTAAACACATGTGTTCCATAATCGTTCCCAAATTAAAGTCGGTATTTTTACGATTAAGGATATACGCGCATATTTGGAGATAGCTCTGATATCTCTAAATATCCAAAACAAATATCTTAAGACAGTCAAATTGTTTACGCTCAAACCAATATCACTATTATTACTCAATAACTTTCTAAACTTACCTGAAGATATATAGAAGAAACAAAATTACCCTTACCACACCTTTCGGAAATAGTTCCAGATACGTATTTCGACAATTAAGTTACCATCCTCAGCGAAAAATGGAGGAATTTAGTATCATATCAGCGATATCCGACTAACGCCCAAAACAAACACCACTAAACGAGCATTTGGAACATTTAGAATCTAAATGCTCGTTACGTAGTGTTCGTTTTGGGGGAATTAAATATTCCCCCAGGTTTCCACCTGAGGATGGCAACTTAGTTGCCGAAATACGTATCTGGAAATCTTTACGAAAGGTATGATAAGGATAATTTTCTATTTCTTTTATATATTATTTTAACTACAGTCTCCTTACTTTTATTTGTAATTACTGAAGATGATCGAAGCGCGTACTCGTACACGACCTTTAAATATTTTATTTTTAAATCGGGGCACCAAAGTAAGTACATGTGTACTTGCCGAAAATAGGTGCTAGCCGATATATCGACCGATCCCTATCTACCTCACGCTTGGAAACATTTCAAAAACGAAAAAAAAAGGAGATACTTCATCCCATTTTCTATTAATATCGGCTGGCGCTGCTCTTCAAATAACTAACCTAATCTGTCCTTATCATCCGACAGCGATAATCTTATCACAACATAACATTAGGCGTATCAATTGATGAATACATATTGGAAATCTCGAACTGTATATATTTACGCTGAAAATTGTATTCACACGAAATGCCATAGTAATTTGAAAAACAAGGAAATTAATTTTTGAAATCATAGAATGTATAATTTAAAGCGAGTAAAAATCATCCAAAAACCATCAAAAAAGGTCGGCAAGATTATGATACAGATGTATATAGACCAAGTGTACACCAACGCACCTGCAGTTTTAATCTCATAGACAAAGTGTACACCAACTAAACAGATGCGTACTAAATAGGATAGACAAAGTGTACACCAAGAGAAATATGTACATTAAATGCATTAGATAGATAACGGGCGGGGATATCGGATCAGATCGCAAAACACACATACGCATAATGAGAAAAATAAGAATATCCCACTCATTGTCCGTGTACACCACCGTTGCCCGTGTACACCACCGTTATCCATGTACATCCTATCACCCCCAGAGAAGGAAAGATAATAAATAAATTTAAGATCATCACGCGGATGGTAGTGTACACTTCGTCTCTGACAGACAAACAGGTTATCCAACTGTCTTTTTATTATTAAAAATCGTTCCAGGTTTACATATACAAGGTGTAAATCAAGCGATGACTTTCATTTCGGGGGCGTTTCCTTGTCATATTTCATTAGAAAAAGTCCATATAAACTTCTTCTTCTCGTCAATCCTTATGCCTTTCAGCGTCGGATTATTTTTGGATCTTACGATCCATATAAACATATGTCCTAATTTGCTTCGTTTTCGAAAAATAGGATGTCAAAGTTTAGCTACGGAGATCTCCAGACTTGAATCCTCTGGATTATTTCTTTTGGGGATATTTGAAATCGCTTTTTTATGCGACGCCAGTGGTCCATACAAATGACTTGGGAAACAGAATTTTAAGTAGTACAGTAGAACTCCAATTATCCGTAATTAATTGGGACCGGACCCGAACCGGATAAACAAATATTCGGATAACTGGATAATAATGGAAAAAAGGTAATTTCTCTCAAAAAAGAACAACACAAAATTAACATAGAAGACAGTGGGTGTACAGTTTTACAGAATACATTAAAAACTGACTAGAAAAAGTTGTTTACATTTTCTTCAATATTTTACGTACAAATTTTTAAAAGAATCTTTTTTATGTTCTCAGGCGACACGTCGTCTTCTTCCTCTCCTGCTTCCCTTTCTTTCTCTTTAATTTCACTTTTCTTTTTTATTTCTGCCACTTTCTGTACCTCCTCCTTAGTTGAAATGCCTTCGTCCAAGCTCTTTTTAATGTTGGCGTTAACACCAAATTTTTTGGTGACGAGTCCCAATGCCTTCTTCATTTTCATCTTCTATCAAGAGCTTCTTTAACAGTTGTGTTTTGTGATGTTTGCTTCATAGTTTCGATAACCGATTGGTCCATTGGCTGTAGCAAACTCGTAACGTTTGGCGGCGGGAAAACGGTTTTAGAACGTCCATCTTTCCTGTCTGTTGGGTGGGTGAGTGGATTATCCAGAATTAAAATAACCTTACCGCCTTCCTTTCCTATGGCCTTTTCTGATCGTACCATTGTACCTTGCGATAAATAAAGCGCCTGTCATCTAGGCTCTGGGTTGATTCTTGTAAAACAGCTGAAGTTTTTTCACATTTTTTAAAGCTCGGGGATTTTTTACTTGCCTATCAACAGAAGGGGTATTTTGTGATTTCCCGTAGATTCGGCACAATTCAACACGGTCTTTGCTAACCTTATGACTAGCCGCTGTCCTTTCCCTTTTGGAAGCTAGAGTGGTTTCAGGCGAAGCCTTCCAACTAAGGCTAGTCTCGTCTGCATCGGACATAAGCTCATGGTCATACAACTCAGCTTCGGTTTTGAACTTTTCAATTAATTTCTTTACTTCTTTAGAGCTCTGCTGAAAGTTTCTCGCCGCTAAAATCTAACTCTCGAATACCGTGTCTTGCCTTGAAGTTCCCTAGCCAGCCATTACTCGCTTTAAATGAAGACAAACTGCCGATTTTCTCGGCTGGTAGTTTTGCGTTTTTCACAAATAATCGGCCCTGAAAGAGGCAAGAGCGTATAGGGAGGACGGAACTAATAGCGACGTACTAGTCCGAGTGAAGGTCTCGATACAACTGACTGGCATTTACAGAACGAATACAGGGCACATACAATAACAACTAATAACTGTCGAACGAAACTACTGTACATACAAAGTACATAACTCAAAGCCGATTTTTTTTTCAAAGCGATTCGGATAATTGGCGATTCGGATAAACGGATTTCTACTGTAATTTGAATATCATCCCACGAATTTTGGAACGTGTCCGGCAGTCGATCAGGAGAAAACTTGATACTTGTATTGCAAGTTGGGGTTCTTATTTTGAGCATCTAATTTAATTATTTTGTACTGATATTTGAAGTTCTTTAATTAAATTGTAAAAAAAAATAATAAAAAATACCTCGTTTTAGCTAACTGCTTGGAGACTTTTTCCACCTGATAACCAAACACAGTTTCATTTCAAAGTGCAAGGAATAAGTTTTTATTTCTTTCTCGAAAACTAAGTCAGAAACAAAGAAACTCGATAGACAAGAAAGTTTTGTTTATATTATTGTTTAATCTGATAAAAATAACAAACTTGAAAGAAAATGGCGTACAATGATTTCTTCCTTCCTTCCTTCTGCGACGCCACTGGAATTATCATTTTAAATCTAATTACATCGAAAGAAGCCAAGCCCCTTGTTATTGCTAACAGACGCACCAAGTTTCATTGAAATCGTCGAAAAGGCTTTTGTGTTACTAATTTTAAAAAAGATTTTTTAAATTAAAACTTTGACACCCCATTTCTCGAAAACGAAGCAAGTTAGGACACATATTTATATGAACGTTTCCTCATAAAACGGGAATCACCCCTCAAATTAAAGTCATCACTTAATTTACACCTTGTATAATAGGAATAATAATAATAATATTCAAAGGAATTTGCAATACCATATAATTGTTAGAGCTCCTTTTGCTGTTTAACCCTTAAATGCCCAAAGATTGAAATTTGATACCAGACCTTTAAATCGAATTGTACACTTGCAATTAGTTCGTTTTTAATATTCCAGTGTATGTGTGATACAATTGCCTAATGTTCTTACGAACAAATGTTATCAAACAAATGTCAGTTGTCAAAATTGCTCATATTACATGAAATTTTGTTTTTCTCCCGTACTGAACAGATAAGGTGTTTTTGGAGGAATTTTAACGGAATAAATCTTTGACGCATTCCATTTTCTCGAAAAATAAACTTGTATTTGGGGTAGGTGAGTATCTTGTTTTTGCCATAATTTTTAGCAAGTGCCTGTTTTGTTTGAAGAAAATCCTTTATTTTTATGAGTATCAATTTTGATACTTCAGGCATTCCAAAATATATAAACTGTAGGAAGCGTTCCTCTTGGGTCTGCAAAAAGTGTAAAGTACCTTTATGCGATAAAATTGATATCCGAAATAAATGTATAAAAAATATGTTATGATTTTTTAAAATTATTTTCCCTTTATCTGGTAAATACATTGAACACGTTGATATAATTTTAAATTTAATTTGGAAAATCAGGCTTTTGAGGGTTAAAGCATAATATTTTCCTTTCCTCGTCTATTTTAAAACGTAAATAAATAAATCGGAAGAGGAGATAATCCAACACTAATCTTCGTATTGGGAAATCTTTATAAAGTACAAAAGTCCTGGCAAATCATCAAGGTTAAAAGCAACTGTCTTTCCACACCAGCAGGTAGGTGACGTAATTACACAGCTCGCCTACGCATCTAGATCCCGATTTTCAATCGAACCGAACGTAATTCCTCCACCTCAATTGGTATTGGTATTAAGAGGCACGCGGCGAGAATAATTAAAAAAATTATATCATTCGACCAATACAAGAAGTCGAACGACGATGAATTTGATAAAATACGGTTACGCGGGTCGATCCGAAAGTTTCCGACGTACTAGGCGTTTCGTTCCGATTAACCTCATCACGAAACGTCCATCGGAAAACTTCCCTCCGCCAATGACATCGTCATTTCCATGGCAAAAATTCATAACTCGATTTCCATTTTTTTGCGTGACTGACGAATCGGACAGGTGTGTGTGTTTACCTCGCCTATTACTACTTCTACGTCGTCTGCTACAACCGTGGATATTACGAGGACACGACTCTCTAATTTATTATTAAAATTTTACACGCACGCTAGTCTCCGAGCGAATCACTTTAAGGGAAGGGGGAAGGGGAGAGACACGTCGTTTTCCCGTTTCCATCCGTTTTAGAGAGCAATTATATTCTCAATTAGATTCGTACTTAATTAGGGGGAAATAATCTGTTCGGGACGACTTTAATCGCGTTTGGCGCCGTTATTTAAACCGGCAACCAATCGACGTCGTTTACCGCTCGTAAACGGACCAATTACCCGTTTAGAAACAAATGAAAAAGGGTGCCGTTCACCCAGTTTTACTAGTTTTATGTAACCGAACGCGTTATGACGTTTGGTACGTAACTTATTTCTTTGTCGTTATTTGAACCTACGACCAATCAACATCGATTATCCTTATAAGCCAGGCAATTATCCAATTAAAAACAAATTAAAAACGTAGAATTATTGGGGAAAAAAATTAATATTAAAGGCGACGTTCGACGTGCTTGTTTAAGGTCATTTGGTCGTGTTCGATCTCATTATTTAAGCTGTAAACGAATCATCGACGATTACTCCTATAAATCAGCTAATTACAGATTTAAGAGCAATTGAAGAACGACGATCACGCAACTATAGCCGGGCTAAAAGCTTTGCAATGCGGGACTATCTCTACACAAGTCAATAGGGTATTACAATTATATAATTAGGTGTCTGTTTGTTTATATTTACTACATTTATTTAGGTAAACAATATGTTATAAATCTTAATTCAAATTAAATTGATTCGAATGTCCCGGACCAACACCCAAGTCCTTACGAGTGTGCCGGGCGAGTCCAACGAGGTCACTAGTTTTATTTACAACGGCAAGTTCATTGTTAGGTGTTGTATTTCGTTGTATTAAAAACACAAAATTGTGTCTTTCGAATGTCTGAAATTAGCGTAAACGCATCTGTAAAGGCGTAAAGTGATAATTGCTAAATATCGACCTGTTTCTATTGATGGAATTATCGTTATTACAATTGCAAATAAATGAAAAAACAAAGAATTATAAGACAAGTTAATAAGGAATTACGTTCAGCTATTTGAGATCAGAAAACAGACGATTATTTTATTTTTCGACGTTAGCTGAACTGTTCCAAGTCATTTAATCATTTATGCAAGTCACGTTCAGCTAGTTGATATCCGGCTGAACGCTTTATAACGCGCGATTATTCGTAAAATAACGCAATTAAATTGGATTAAAAACGAATGAAAAAGGGTGTCGTTCAGCTAGTTACGACGTTCTTGTACTTAGCTGAACGGTGCGCTTGCGCATATTAATACCATTATTCAACACAATTTCATCGTATTTGGCGTTGCTATTTGAATAATTAACCAATCAACATCGATTATCTCCTCAAGCTGTCAAATTACAAAACTCAAAATACATGTAAATGACGTTCAGCCGGTTGAAATCTGGCTGAAAGCTTTACAACGCGCGATTATTCGTAAAAAAGAACGCAATTAAATTGGATTAGAAACTAATGAAGGAGACTGTCGTTCAGTTAGTAAAAAGGTTCTTGCCCTCAGCTGAACGATGCGCTAGCGCCTATTTCGAAGTTTAGATTTTTTGGGTATTAATACCATCAATCAACACAATTTCATCGTTTTTTGAGCTAACTATTTAAAGTACTAACCAATCAATATCGATCATATCCTCAAGCTATCAAATTATAAAACTCAAAATAGATGCAAATGACGTTCAGCGAGTTGAAATCCGGCTGAACGCTTCACAACGCGCGTTTATTCGTAAAAAGCGCAACTAAATTGGATTAAAAGCTAATGAGAAAGAATGTCGTTCAGCTAATTAAGGCTTTCTTATACTTAGCTGAACGATCGCTAGCGTATATTTCAGAGTTTAGATTTCTTGGAGATTAATACCATTATTCAACACAAAATCATCGTTTTGGAGGTAACTATTTCAAGTATAAACCAATCAACATCGATTATCTCCTCAAGCTGTCAAATTATAAAACTCAAAATACATGCAAATGACATTCAGCCCGTTGAAATCCGGCTGAACGCTTCACAACGCGCGTTTATTTGTAAAAAGCGCAATTAAATTGAATTAAAAGCTAATGAGAAAGAATGTCGTTCAGCTAATTAAGACATTCTTAACTTAGCTGAACGATCGCTAGCACATATTTCGGAGTTTAGATTTCTTGGAGGTTAATACCATTGTTCAACACAAAATCATCGTTTTTGAGGTGACTATTTCAAGTATTAACCAATCAACATCGATTATGTCCTCAAGCTGTCAAATTATAAAACTGAAAATACATGCAAATGACGTTCAGCCCGTTGAAATCTGGCTGAACGCTTTACAACGCGCGATTATTCGTAAAAAAACGCAATTAAATTGGGTTAAAAATGTATAAAAATCTGTCGTTCAGCTAATTAAGATGTTCTTGCACCGTTAGCTTAACGGTGCGCTAGAGTCTATTTCGAAGTTTAGATTTTTTGGAGATTAATACCATTATTCAACACAATTCCATAGTATTTGACATTGGTACTTCAATGATTAACTAATCAATATCGATTATTTCCTCAAGCTATCAAATTACCAAACTCAAAATACATGTAAATGACGTTCAGCTAGTTGAAATCCGGCTGAACGCTTTATAACTCGTGATGGTGATTATTATTATGCCTATAAACACACGAATTTTACAAGTCAAAAATCTAAAGAACTCTCCATAAAACGACCTTTACAACTCGAAGTTCGCACGTTAGGCATCTGGCGTAGAAAGCTGTGCAATAACCTGCATAACAAGCACAAATTGAATATGGCAATATTTAAGACTGAGGGATGAGCCCTAATAAGGACGAAACTAGTCTACGGTTGCAGTCTGCGATTTGTTTCGCGATAATTATTGCTGCATGTAAGTTCTGCTTGCTATTCAGGCTATTGCACAGCTTTCGATGGGAGTCCACCTAGCGCCCGAACTTCAGTTATACGTCGTTTTATAAGGAATTATTTACATTTTTCAGTTTCTTTTCTTAGATTTCGGATTAGCCCATATTTCAATATATAACTCAAGACTGACTCTATGTATCACATCAGTCAACTCCTCACCACACAATTGTTTACAAATAAATTCGGTGACACGTGTTTCGCTAGCACGAGCTTTATCAAGAGCGTAAATCGTTTGATATAGTGTCAGTAAATACACCATGGTCCTTGCAATCACTATCACAAGCTAAAAAAGCTAAGAAATTCAAATTTGTGTCTTATTCACCTAGAAAGTGGTGGATGTAATCCGAAAGATAAGTACTTAAAAACATAGGTCACGAATTATACCATACAGAGTTTCTCACAACTTATGCATCGAAATTAAAACAGAAACCAGTTCGTACTAAAGAAAACGAAATTTGTAAGCCGAAATATTTTTCTTTCCTACTATCAGGAGAAAGCCGAAATAATTTTAGAAATTTCGCAAGGAACGGAACGGAAATTCCTGGAGTCAAGTCAAATGTTTATTTTTTAGACGCAGAAATGCAAACGCTAGTAAAATTCGGTCCAGATGTTTAGCAAGGGCAAGTGGATATTGGAATAGGACGTGTTTGTTTAAACTTGCGGTCACGCTAGGTTTATCAAACGGCGAGTTTTCCTAGTACGTATCGAGACAACTGTTGCCATAAATACTTCAGGAATTTTTCATATCCGGCGCCCTAGACGGGCAGAACGATAACGTGAAAGAAGAAGAAGAAGAATTTTTTATAACCAAAATTTTTGTTTGCTGGAAATTCGAAAATCGTATCACATCCATGGTATTTACTTTAAGTGTTATTTTCGCCACTGCTCGGAAATCGCAGATTAACTTGAGCTTGAAGATGATTGTTAAGGTAAACCGAAACCTGTGGCTCAGAAGCGGAAATACGCGAAATATAGTAACGTATCTCGATCTATGTTACCACCTAATTATAGACGGTGTAGTCGAAAGAACTAATAAATTGAATGATACGATCTCTGAGCGTTATCTAGATCTCGAATTTCTTACGTTTCAACACCTGCACGGCCCGCTTCACAATGGCTACTTTCTAATCGAAACAGATTGTTTAATTCAGGCAAATTATAAGAGCGTACCACCGCCTTTCGAAACGATATTCAAAATAGCCCCGTCCCAACGAATTATAAATTACGTAACTTAACGCGGTAGTAGATACCTAGAGGTACTTTATTCTTTGATGATTATTTACTTTTAATTCGATACGTAATGGATAATTTCTCGACACTTTCACGAGGTCCGTTTTAGGAGAAAAATGGGAAAGAATGAAATCTTAATGGCGTGTTGTTTTTTTCCTTCTTCGATCGCAATTACGACCGCCCAAGAAAAAAAGTGTTGCTGCTGCTGTAAATAGCCTTGGTAAGAGGTGCGAACGTCAGAGTACGTACGTTCGAATTAATTTTTATTGTGTTGGATAACTTGTAATTCAGTTTTAATTGCGTAATAACAATAACACGGAAACAATAAGGTTGTTAACTTCAATGGGCAAGTAGGTTTCGAGTTGCGCGCGTGTTAGATCTCACCCGACTGGACGATATCCTCTGGTTATTATTTCTTGGTTTTCCTTCCTTCATTTTAACGTTTGATAGCTGCTAAGTTTGTATGTGTGCGTGTGTAAAACCAAATAAAGGCTAAACTAATTCTAAAAGCCATAGCGATAACATCGCAGAAAGAGCTCGTCGAAAGTCGAAAGGTAGATTGTAAAATTAATTTCCTAAACTCTCAATTTTCTCTACAATCTTCGCAAAATTATATGAAAAAGAGACAACAAAGTTTTCAGAAAAAAAAACAAAAAACTTAGACGAAAATCCTACTAACGTTGCAATGTCTCGGTATCAAATTTATCTTCAGACGTAATGAAGTGAGTGCACGAAGTGTACACCTACGTTGTTTATGTACACCAACTTTGTTCGTGTACATCTACGTTGTTTGTGTACACCAGTGTTTCTCAACGGAGGCGATATCGCCTCCACGTGGGCGTTTTTCCATGTTAGGGGGCAGATTATTAACAATGTACATTTTTTGGGGAGTGAAAAGCAATTTTCTGGGCAATATAGTGAACCATTATATTCAAAATAATTGGATATTTTATTCCTTATATCGTTCAATAATTAAACAAACAACATTACTAGGCACTAGTCTATTAAATGCAATACGAATTTGGCATATTTTTCGAAGTGAAGGGGCGGTACTACGTAACAGTTTCATTAAAAGGGGCGGTGATTCGTTAGACGTTGAGAAACACTGGTGTACACCTACGTTGTTTGTGTACACCAACATTCTTCGTGTACACCAACGTCATTCGTGTACACCGGTGGTTTTCCATTCCGCACGTACGTAATTCGATTAGAAGCAAAAGTCTAATCTTGGAAACCGTCACGACGTCGTCAATTTCGGAGATAAGCAACTCGTTTAATTTTTAAAGATATAAATTTCAAATTCGGGGAGTTAGAAATAGACTAAGTTAGCTGCGGTAGTTTGGGATTCGTTTATTCCCGCAAAAAGTTTGGGATTGAATCCATCAAATACTTGTTACTTAGTTATAGATGTATCTTTAGAGATATATAGCCGCTTAATTTTAAAGATATCGACTTTGAATTTGAAATGTGCCAAATCTATTGAACTAGTTGACTTATTTCAAGTTTCTCCCATCTCATAAACATCTCGGAAACAAAACTGAAACACCCGTTACCTCCATAGAGCTACATTTCAAAGATATACGACACGTTTTAGAGATATAAACTCCAAATTCGGAGCAGAAATCACCTGAGCCCGACCTGAACAGCGAATTCGGTCAGAAGCGAAGCTAGTATTTCTCAAGCTCTCGTAACATCCTTAAGCATATCTTTAGAGATACGTAGCTCACTTAATTTTAAAGATATAAGTTTCAAATTCGAGGAAGTTGGAAACAGGCCAAGTCGGGTGACGTATTTTTGGGATTTGTTTATTCTCGCAAAGAGTTTGGGACTGAAATCTCTCAAATACTTGTTCCTTAGTTATAGATGTATCTTTAGAGATATCTACTCGCTTAATTTTAAAGATATCGACTTTGAACTTGAAATGTGCCAAATGTAATGAACTAGTTGACTTATTTCAAGTTTCTCCCATCTCATAAACATCTCGGAAACAAAACTGAAACATCCGTTACCTCCATAGAGCTACATTTCAAAGATAGACGACACGTTTTAGAGATATAAACTTCAAATTCGGAGCAGAAATCACCTGAGCCAGACCTGAGCAGCGAATTCGATCAGAAGCGAAGCTAGTATTTCTCAAGCTCTCGTAACATCCTTAAGCATATCTTTAGAGATACGTAGCTCACTTAATTTTAAAGATATAAGTTTCAAATTCGAGGAAGTTGGAAACAGGCCAAGTCGGGTGACGTATTTTTGGGATTTGTTTATTCGCGCAAAAAGTTTGGAACTGAAATCTCTCAAATACTTGTTCCTTAGTTATAGATGTATCTTTAGAGATATCTACTAGCTTAATTTTAAAGATATCGACTTTGAACTTGAAATGTGCCAAATGTATTGAACTAGTTGACTTGTTTCAAGTTTCTCCCATCTCATAAACATCTCGGAAACAAAACTGAAACACCCGTTACCTCCATAGAGCTACATTTCAAAGATATACGACACGTTTTAGAGATATAAACTCCAAATTCGGAGCCGAAATCACCTGAGCCCGACCTGAACAGCGAATTCGGGCAGAAGCGAAGCTAGTATTTCTCAAGCTCTCGTAACATCCTTAAGCATATCTTTAGAGATACGTAGCTCACTTAATTTTAAAGATATAAGTTTCAAATTCGAGGAAGTTGGAAACAGGCCAAGTCGGGTGACGTATTTTTGGGATTTGTTTATTCGTGCAAAAAGTTTGGGACTGAAATCTCTCAAATACGTGTTCCTTAGTTATAGATGTATCTTTAGAGATATCTACTCGCTTAATTTTACTTTGAACTTGAAATGTGCCAAATGTATTGAACTAGTTGACTTATTTCAAGTTTCTCCCATCTCATAAACGTCTCGGAAACAAAACTGAAACACCCGTTACCTCCATAGAGCTACATTTTAAAGATAGACTACACGTTTTAGAGATATAAACTCCAAATTCGGAGCAGAAATCACCTGAGCCAGACCTGAACAGCGAATTTGAGCAGAAGCGAAGCTAGTATTTCTCAAGCTCTCGTAACATCCTTAAGCATATCTATAGAGATACGCAGCTCACTTAATTTTAAGATATAAATTTCAAATTCGGAGGGAGGCTAAAAACAGACCAAGTCGGCTGATCTATTTTGGGATTTGTTTATTCCAGCAAAAAATTTGGGATTGAAATCTCTCAAATGCTTCTTACGTAGTTATCTTTAGAGATATAGACTCGCTTGAATCTAAGGATATCGACTTTAACTTTTAAATGTGACAAATGTAAAAAATTAGTTGACTTATTTCGAGTTACTCCCATGTCAAAAATATCTCGGACACAAAACTGAAACACCGATTACGTCCATAGAGCTACATTTCAAAGATAGACGACTCGTTAAATTTTAGAGATATAAACTCCAAATTCGGAGTAGAAGTCACCTGAGCCAGACCTGATCAGCGAATTCGGATAGAAGCGAATCAAGAATGTCTCAAACTCTAACATCCTTAAGCGTATCTTTACAGATACGTAACACACTTAATTTTAAAGGTATAAATTTCAAATTCGGGGAAGCCTAAGTCAGCTGACGTATTTTGGGATTTGTTTATTCCCACGAACAGGCTGGGATTGTAATCTCTCAAATAATTGTTACTACTACTAGTTAGATGCATATTTAAAGGTATATACTCGCTTAATTTTAAAGATATCGATTTTAAATTTTAAATGTGGCAAATATATTGAACTAGTTGACTTATTTCGAATTACTACCATCTCGGAAGCAAAACTAAAACACCCGTTACATCCATAGAGCTAAATTTCAAAGATAGACGACTCGTTAAGTTTTAGAGATATAAGCTCCAAATTCGGAGCAGGAGTCACCCGAGGCAGACCTGAACAGCGAATTTGGGCAGAAGCGAATCAAGAATGTCTCAAAATCTCGTAACATCCTTGTGTCTTTCTTTAGAGATACGTAATCCACTTAATTTTGGAGATATCGCCTTTTTAAATTTTTAAATGTAATGAATGTATTTAAATTAATTGGCATAATTCGAGACTTTTCAATCTGGTAAACAATCAGGTCGAAAACCGAACCGAAATACCAGCAACCTTCATAGAGCTAAATTTCAAAGATAGACGACTGGTTACATTTTGGAGATATAAACTCCAAATTCGGAGCAGATGTCACCTGAGTCAGACCCGAACAGGGAATTCGGGCAGAAGCGAATCTAGAATTTCTCAAACTCCCGTAACATCCTCCTGACTATCTTTAGAGATATGAAACTCTCTCAATTTTGGAGATATCGACTTTTTAAAATTTTGAACTCTCATAACATCCTTGTGCCTATCTGTAGAGATACGAAACTCACTTACTTACTTAAAGATATAAACTGCAAATTCGGAGCAGAAAAACGTATCTTTAGAGATATATATCTTACTTAATTTTAGAGATATCTAATTTAAGTTTTTCAATATAATAAATGTATAATTGACATAAATTGGCAACCTTTAACCGGTTGTTTTTCTTTCTTTCACATGTTTACGGGAATTACGTGTAGAGACTAGACACGCGCGTCAGTTGACGTGTTATGTGTTATTTGTGAAGGGGCATGTACGACGCACGGACATGAAGAAAAGGGGACAAAATTTAAAGAAGAAATTTGATCCTCACTTGTAATCGACAAGTTCTCATCTACTCTATTCACGTCCGTTTCGAAACGTCTATTGGGCTTCGATTGCCACTCGAATAAGCAGAGCAAATCTGGCTGGCCTCCTCATCCACGTTCGTTTCATCGTCCTGAATACGCCTCGATTGCTTCGCCGGTGTTTTTACTCGCTTCGGAATATTCCGTTGCACATGTAGGTCGAATAATTTTTCATTCCGGTCGGAAATTACACCGTATTTTTATTACGTCGGTCGATGCGAAAAATTATCATCGTGCAGCAGTAGGCGAGATTGAAAAATTCGCTTCGATATCGCCGGAAAATAACCTGTTTCTGTTTCAATATTTTGCTTTTCTTTTTTCCCTTTTTTTTTTTTCAATTATGGTGTATTTTGTTGAGTAAAGCTCAAATATTTGCTTTGTACGTCGAATACTACGACAACGCTTCCTAAATCGAAAAGCTAACGTAACGTTACGAGACACCTTACGTAAATATTTAGTTATTGATAGCAACAGGTTGCTGTGTTTGTGTGTGCTTCTAACTACCTACTATTCGAACGCGGACGATTAGTTTTCGCGCGCTGATTGCCGACATTGGGTTAATAGCGTCGTATGACTCGACGGATTTAATTAACCGTTTCTAATGTGTAAACACGAATTCCACTCGTCAGATTGTTTGTACACAGCGAAGTCGTTTAAAGTCTGGTTGAGGAAAACGTATAAACTGTGTGTGAACGTTTTGTACTCGTGGAAAAGAAAAACGAACAATTTTTTTTTTCGTACTGGCGTGGTTCGTTTCGATTTTTAGAAAAAGGAAACTTGCGATGTATCTTAGCGCTCAAAATCCTCTTGAAATTTACTTATAGTTTTCAATTTTTCCGAAAAGATTTTGAAACAATAATATTGTGCATTAACACATTAGATCGTACAATGGTACAACTGTTGTACCAACCGGAATTAAAATGTTAAAATCCTCACCACGCAGAGTGTTGTGGTCGTAATCTACCCAACGAGAGCTTCAATTTGATGTATAACAAGTGACTGTTTGAATCACTTCGATTTCCTGCAAGAAATTGGAGGTATACCCTTTGGGATTTTGCTCAGATTTGGACTTAGTTCGATTAATTTGAAACGTTGTAAGTTTTTAGTTTCGGAGGCGTAGAAAACTAATCTGAACCCGAAATTGTCAAAATTTTACTCGCTTGGGGCAAATTCCATTGAAAAACTTGAAGTTACTTCATCAACTTATCGCTGTTTGCTCGATAACGTCCAAACGGTTAGAACCTTTACACGTAAAGTATTGTGGTCGCAATGTACTCAGCGAGAGCTTTAATTTGATGTATCACAAGTCGCCGTTTGAAGTACTTCGATTTTGTGCAAGAAATTGAAGGTATACCCCTTGCGATTTTGATCAGATTTGAAACTATGTCGGATTAATTTGAAACTTGGTGGATTCTTACTTTCGGAGGCGCAGGAAACTAATCCGAACTCAAAATTGTCCAAATTTTACTAAATTGGGGCAAATTCCGATGACAAACTTGAAGCTATTTGATCGACTTATCGCTGTTTGAACAATAACATCCAAACAGCTAAAATCCTTACACGCAGGGCGTTGTAGTCGCAATCTACTCAGCGAGAGCTTTAATTTGATGTATCACAAGTCATCGTTTGAGTCACTTCGATTTTGTGCAAGAAATTGAAGCGACTTTAGCAAAAATTTGGGACTACGTTTTGATTAATCTGAAATATCTTAGATTGACAGTTTTGAGGGTATAGAAAACAAATCTAAATGTAAATATGGGCAAATCCTGCTTATTCGAAATGTCATGTTAGGTTCAAAATTTACGCACCAATTTATAGATTTCTCCTCGTTAATTTCCAGGCGGTTAAAATTTCTGGACAGAAAATAATTAGGTCATCACCTACTCTGCAAGAGCTTTAATTTGATGTGTAACAAGTCACTATTTGGACCATTTTGATTTTTGCAAGAAATTGAAGGTATACCCCTTGCATTTTGGCTAAATTTGAAACTACGTCCGATTCATTTGAAACTTGGTAGGTTTATAGTTTCGAAGGCGTAGAAAACTTATCTAAACTCAAAACTGTCAAAACAATTTCGTTTCGGCGAAATCCGATATCACACTTGAAGTTACTTCAGCAAAATTATTAGTTTTTCTTTGATATAATTCGCGAAATTCGATTTTTTCACGCAAAACTTGTTGTTGTGACTTACTCTGCGATAGCTTTTATTTCATGTGTAACAAGTCAGTGTTTGGACCATTTTGATTTTTTGCAAGAAATTGAAGGTATACCCCTTGCGATTTTGGCCAAATTTGAAAAGACGTCCGATCCATTTGATACTTGGTAGGTTTATAGTTTCGAAGGCGTAAGAAACTAATCTGAACTCAAAATTGTTAAAAAATCGTTTCGGCGAAATTCGATGCCAAAGTTGAAGTTTCCCCATCCAATTATTGGTATTTCCTTCATATAATCCACCAGATTCGGATTTCTTTCACGCAGAATTTTGTTGTCGTAACGTACTCGATGGGAGCTTTAATTTGATGTGTAATAAGTCAGTGTTTGGACCATTTTGAGTTTTTGCACGAAATTGAAGGTATACTCCTTGCGATTTTGCTCAAATATGAAACTATGTCCGATTAATGTGAAAGTTGGTGAGTTCTTAATTTCGAAGGTGTGGAAAATAAATGTGAACTCGAAACTGTCAAAATTTTGCGCGTTTAGGCATATTCCCATGACAAACTTGGAAGTTATTTCATCAACTTGTGGGTGTTTGCCCGATCACATCCAAACGGTTCAAATCCTCACCGCGTAGGGCATTGTGGTGGCAATCTATCCAATAGGAGTTTTAATTTGGTGTGTAACAAGTCACTGTTTGGATCGTGCAGATTTTCAGTAAGAAATTGAGATTTTGGCCAAATTTGAAATTATGTCCAATTAACTTGAAACTCGGTAGATTTTTCTCTAGAAGATGTTGAATACGAACTAGAAGTCGAAATTGGTTAAATCGTTTTCTTCGAGCGAAAAGATATCAAAATCTAAAGTTTTCCGGAACATTTTTTCCCTCATCACTTTAATTGAATGCTAGGCCGCCGTCTCAAAGTTTGTAAAACGAAATCAAAATCGACCTTCTTTCGTTATGGAATTTCGTAAGATAACTAAAACAAAGCGCAGCTGAGTTCTCTCGTTTATTGTCTCATCGATGAAATTCCTCTTATAATCTCGCAATTGTTTTCTTTGTGCCACCATCCGGCTCGCGGATTCACGACTTTGTCGCGCGTTCTCGCAAGTTCATTACGAATTCTAACTGTTGGAGTTGTATCGTCCGCAGAAACCTTGTTTGTGCGCTCGTATCGGATGATGTCAGTTCGACGGGCATTGTTCGTGAGTCACAGCACCTTCGGCCGTTTAGCAACAGCCGCTAATTGCCACTTTCTATCGGAACCTAATCGCTCTTATCTTCTAGTCGAGGGTACTCGTGCCTATTGGCGGGCGAAAATTCCGACGTTTTGCAATCGAAGGTTTGCGCGCTGAATTGTATGCGTGTGTATGTAGCTTCTGGCGATGATAATTTGTTTGAAATCGAAAACTCACAGTCATAGTTTGAATGGTTTTTGATTGATTCGAAATGAAATGATGAATCTCGAGAGAATTGGAAGAGATTTAAAATTTGGCCTCTCCATCGCGGAAATATTCAACCGTCGCAAGCAGAAACGTTTCAAACCTTCATATTGACGTTGGAGCCATTAATTCAAGGAAAGAAAGTCTACTTAACTTTGCAGATATCAATTTCAAATTTGAAGTAACCATGGAAAATATAACCGTTTTCTCATCTTGGCAACAACTTGGGAAAATATTACTCAAACCATGCAAACCCTCATGACAATGTTAGAAGTATCTTCAGAGATACATGGCGTACTTGATTTTAAAGAAATCATGTTTCAAACGTAGAGAGGTTGAAGAAAAAATACTTACGGTGTCCTTCTACTACGTATTAACTATTTGGACGTGGTCCCCACAATCGAGGAACAAACATTGCAGGAAGTCCACGGCACACCAAATGAAATCAAATTTTTCGAGGTGTTACTCGCTAGAATTGGAACTTTATTGCTGGATTTTGTGAAAATCTAACTTATTTGGAAGGATTGTCTATCATATGGTCTGAGCTCAGCTTGCTTAAAACAGCCATAAAGCTATATTAATCATGGACTAGCTGTACCGCGCTGGACGTGTCCTAATAAGGAAGAAGCTGTAGTCTTTGGCTCCACATCTGAAGACATTCCCCAAATCAAAATCATTTGGGAGCCGTGATCTTCGTGGTGCATGCGAATACTTCTGTTGGAAGGATGGGTGATTTTGAGCAAAGATATCAGCCAAATAAATGCTTTCGGGGGCTTAAAGAACGTCGCGGTCTTCCAATGACGTTCAGAATTCGAAACCAGGATTGCTCACCTTGGCTTCTCTTGATGCTAAAGAAGCTACGAAGCAATTATACAGTCCTCTAGAGGATATCTACCTTTTTATGAGAACATTAGAGAAAGATTCCACCTCTGAAAGCATTCCTCGTGGGATTCCAATCAAAATCGTTTGGGAGCCGTGATCGTCGTGTTGCATAAGAATACTTCTTTTGGAAGAATGGGTGGTTTTGGGCACAGAAATCAGCAAAATAAATCAAAATAAATGTCTTCGACGGGGTTAAAGAACGTCGTAGTCTTCCAATGGCGTTCAGAATTCGAAATCAGGATTGCTCACTTCGGCTTCTCTTGATGCTAAAGAAGCGACAAAGCAATTATACAGTGCTCTACGGGGCATCTACTTTCTTATGACAAAAATATGGTTTTTAAGCGTAATCCCTCGTAAAGATTGGAGAAAGTGTATAAGTCTGAAAGCGTTGCTCGTGGAGCTCCAATCAAAATCGTTTGGGAGTCATCGAGTCATCGTCGTGGTTCATGAAAATATTTCTGTTGGAAAGATGAGTAATTTTCGGAAAACAGATCATAACCACCACCACCACCACCACCACCACCACCAATGGTAACTTTCGAAAAGTTGCCTTAGGCTTTCGCAACGTCACCAAATATATCTTTAGAAATACACCAATTCTCGTAATTTGGGAGATGTTGAGACTAATTCAGTTTCTATCCATCCTTCGGAAGCTTCCATCAATTTTTGAGGGCGCTTTTAGCGTTTCTACTGCGTCGCATATAAGAACCAAATTGAAATGTGACGGTACGTCAAACAGACAGGGGTAATTTCACCGCAATTCCGTACGAATTCGGTACTTACGGTCCTCTCCTCGAACGTGACTCTGCCCGTGGGGTTAAACAAACACAAAGTGTGAAATTAAACTAAATCGGAAACGGAAGTCCAACGGTTTTAATTGTCGTAATGTCGTTGGAGTTGTCTTTGTCTAATTTTAGAGATATCGATAAAAAGGGTGCCATCAAAACGAAACGCAGCTGTCCGGTAATTTCAACCGATACGATTGGATAAATTTCAAATTATTTCTAATCGGATGAATATTCTCGAAATTAATTAATGATACAAAAAGATCTCTCTTCATCTTAAGCACTTCGGCGGGGCAGATTTTCTCTGACGATCGTCGCCGCTTACAAACTGTATGAAAGAAGTGAAAGTGGCACACTTTAGAGAGACGCTAGCCAATCGCCTAGGTTGGTGCTTACGGCGTTGTAAAAATGGCAATTTAGAGAATCTCGCATCCGGGTCAAGGTTATACGAGAGAGACCGCCTCGATATGCACGTTGTACGTACTAGATAGATGGGTAGATTGTCGGTGATTTTTTTCCCTTTTTTGCGATGCTCCGTGCTCGACGTGGGCCGGTGATATAATTTTGAAAAATAATTAATTTCTTATTACGTCAACACGGTCGGATTAGACTAATGGAATTTTTTTACGCGCTGATATCGTAAAAACGAAGTAGGAGGTGGTTAATGGGGGGAGGTAGGAGCGGCGCCGTGGATTTTTTCGTTTTCTGATTTTGCTCCTTCAAGCTGAACATTAGGTTAATTAAATTATACAGTAATTAAATGTGGGTATAGTCTGTTCCTTTACTAGCTAACGGCCAATTCCAAGTCTGCAACTAAAAACGCAACATATCTTTTCTCTTTTCTTGATAAAGTCGGAGCGAATACATTTCCTTCACGAGGACTATTTGGTTCCTAATCCATTCTGCGAGAGCTTCAATTTGATGTGTAACAAGTCAATATTTAGATCTTCGCCAGGAATTGAAGGTATACCCCTAATTTGAAGGTACGTCCGATTAATTCGAAACTTCCAATGAAAATATGTAATTTGGTGGTCGTCTGCGCTTTAATTTGATATGTGCAAGTCATTACTGACGCCATTCCAGTTTGTTCTTTGTTTTTTCTCTTGAGGAAATTGAAGGTATACCCCTTACGATTTTGACAAAATTTGAAACCATCTTCGATTAAACTGACACTTCATAGATCTATAGTTTCCAGCGTGTAGAAAACGAATCTGAAGTCGAAATTCGCCGAATATGACTCGTTTGGACGAAATCCGATGCCAAATTCGAAATTACGTCGTCAACTTATCACTATTTGCTCGATAACATCCAAGTCGTTAGAATTTCTTCACGCAAAAGTTTGTGGTCGTAATCTACACGACGAGAGCTTTAATTTGATGTATAATAAGTCAATGTTTGGATCACTTCTATTTCCTTCTAGAAATTGAAGGTATACCCTTGCGATTTTGGCAAAATTTGTAACTACCTTCAATTAATTTGATACTTCGTGGATCTACAGTTTCCAGGATGTAGAAAACGAATCTGAACTCGAAATTTCCCGAATATAACTGGTTTGGACGAAACTCAATGCTAAATTCGAAATTAGTTCATCAACATATCACTATTTACTCGATAACATAGAAGCGGTTAGAATTTCGTCACGCAAAAGGTTGTGGTCGTAATCTACTCGGCGAGAGCTTCAATTTGGTGTGTAACAAGTCAATATTTGGATTGCTCCGATTTCCTGCAAGAAATTGAAGGTATACCCATTGCGATCTTGGTGAAATTTGAAACTACGTCGGATTAACTTAAGATTTGGTAGGTTTGCAGGTATGAAAGCATAGAAAAAGAATCTAGACATAAATTTGTCCGAATTTTACTCATTTCGAAGAAATGTCATGTTAGATTCATAATTACCGCACCATTCCGCAGATTCTTTCGTCAATAATCTCAAGGGGGTTGGAATTTCTCAACTGAAAGTAATTCGATCGTCATATACTCTGCGAGAGCTTTCATTTGATGTATATCAAGTCAGTGTCTATACCATTCCAGTTTTTTTTTTTTTAAGAAATTGAAGGTATACCCCTAACGATTTTGACCAAGATTGAAACTATGTCCTATTAATTTGAAACTTGGTAGGTTTATAGTTTCGAAAGTGTAGAAAACCAATCCGAACTTGAAATTGTTAACATTTTCTTCGTTTCGGCGGAATCTGATGCTAAACTTGAATTTACATCAGTCCTGTTAACTTGATACTTCGTATTTCGTACATCGTAAAAATGAGATCAAACAGAGACAGAGCGCGTCTTACGCCTCACGCTCTACCTCGTTAGATCTCGATGTCAGAATAATGCACATTAATCGTTCTCGCTCGGATTCCCGTAATTTCAGAATCGAATGCTACACTGGCCGATAGTGTATAAAGTACTCGAAAATAAAGGACATTTTAGAGTCCTTTGAAAGATGGTTTCAGCCATTGCCTTTCAAAGAAGAAGTTGTTAAGAAATTATACCACAATTTACAAAGAAAAAATCACAAGAGAATAATAAATTATATTGCCCAATTTTCTTTGTAAACGATCCCAATTTTTTTTTCTGGTCCTAATTGAGTGAATAGCACGCTTTGCCACTTAATACTTTTATGAAAACGTTCTCCTGCATCATCACGAATCAACGAGTTCTATGAAATTGGTTAAATCAAGTCGAAATCACGTCCGAGCCAGCCGATTACAAAATATCTACAATTTCTCCATTAACGCCATCATTTAGAGCTCTCCAAATCTCATTTTATGCGTGGGGAATGTCAGATAGCACAATAGATTATTCGTACGGGATTAACGTCAACTTTCGTTTATGCCGATTGGATAACAAAACGGACGTAATGATCGCAAGAATCGCAATATCACATCAGCTACAAATTTCTGGATTAATTCCCAGACATGTGTTTCGTTGGCAATGGACGCGGCGTCGTCAACCGCATCTTACCAATTCCAGGATCGTTGCTGGCGAAGCACGTGTTCCGAACTCGCTGGCTAATTAGCAAGTAGAACTTACTTACGGGATATGACTCATCATAATTTATGCGGTCTCTACGTTCTAATTTCGACATATTCCCTGTATATAGGGTTTGTCACAACTAATACGTCAAATTTGTTTATTATTATGTGCGGTAAACATCAATTAATGATTGCAACAGAAAAAAAAATAGTTTAAAAAATGACTGAATAAAAATTGTGCAAATAAAATTGTTTTAGAACCACTGGATTATATATCGTTTTAATTTGATTCGTAAGTTGTGAAAAAACACGATATGGAAACAAATTCTGTAACTAAATGATAGTATTGTAAAATATGCGCCTATTCCGCTGTCGTTAAACTTTAAATTCACGCTCGATGCACACACGCTCAATGCAAACAACCGGCTTCTATGTATGTACGAGTACATATTCGAATCATCCAACTATGCTGGCCACGCGATCGTGCGGTACGCCACAAACTCCAATGTTTCACTTTTAATTACGAGTAATTACGCAGCAGTTGAGAGGAAACGATTTACAATTATTCGCCAGTAATCCCGACTTCCTGTCGGAAAAGGAAAAAAAACGTAAAAGAAACGCGTGAAATCTATCGTGAAAACGGTTGAAGGATAAGAAGAGAACCGCGCGCTGTTTTCATGCGTTTGATCGAGATTTCCTTGACCTACCTTGACTTAGAATTTGTGGTAGTGTTTATCCAAATCATCAAAAAGTATAAACTTGCAACTTGGTGTGATTTCAAACTCAAAATTGTTGCGGTAATTTCGGATAGTAGTAATAATAAGTTTGATCGGATTTCGAAGAGACGAGTAAAATTTTGACAATTTCGAGTTCAGATTTGTCTTCTACGATCTTGAATGCACAAACCTACCGAGTTTCAAACTAATCGGACATTGCTTCAAATTTGGCCATCATCGCGAGAAGCATACCTTCAATGTCTTCAAAAAAGAAATTGAGTGGTGTCAAAATTGACTTGTCACATACCAAATTAAATCTCTCGCAGAGTAGATGGCGGTCGAATTAGTTTTGGCCCAAGACCTTTACACGCTTGGAGATTTTTGAGGAAAAATCTGCGGATTGGTGCAATAATTCAATCTAACTAATGGCAATTCGGGAGAATGAGTAAGATTTGCCCAACTTTATGTCTAGATTTCTACGCCTTTGAAACTAAATATCTACCAAATTTCAAGTTAATCGGACGTAGTTTCAAATTTCACCAAGATCGCAAAGGGTATACCTTCAATTTCTTGCATAAAATCGAAGTGATTCAAACATTGACTTGTTATACATCAAATTGAAGCTCTCGCCGAGTAGATTACGACCACGCCATTTTACTTGAAGAAATTGTAACAACTTGGATGTTATCGAGCAAATAGTTATAAGTTGATGAGGTAATTTCGAGCTTAGCATAAGATTTCGTCCAAACGAGTCATATTCGGGGAATTTCGATGTCAGATTTGTTTTCTACACCCTCGAAACTATAGATCCACGAAGTTTTAAGTTAACATAGCTTCAAATTTTGCCAAAATCGCAGGGGTATACCTTCAATTTCTTGCATAAAATCGAACTGATTCAAACATTGACTTGTTATACATCAAATTGAAGCTCTCGCCGAGTAGATTACGACCACGCCATTTTACGTGAAGAAATTGTAACAACTTGGATGTTATCGAGCAAATAGTTATAAGTTGATGAGGTAATTTCGAGCTTAGCATAAGATTTCGTCCAAACGAGTCATATTCGGGGAATTCCGATGTCAGATTTGTTTTCTACACCCTCGAAACTATCGATGCACGAAGTTTTAAGTTAATCTAACATAGTTTCAAATTTTGCCAAAATCGCAGGGGTATACCTTCAATTTCTTGCATAAAATCGAACTGATTCAAACATTGACTTGTTATACATCAAATTAAAGCTCTCGCCGAGTAGATTACGACCACTCCATTTTACGTGAAGAAATTGTAACAACTTGGATGTTATCGAGCAAATAGTTATAAGTTGATGAGGTAATTTCGAGCTTAGCATAAGATTTCGTCCAAACGAGTCATATTCGGGGAATTTCGATGTTAGATTTGTTTTCTACACCCTCGAAACTATCGATGCACGAAGTTTTAAGTTAATCTAACATAGTTTCAAATTTTGCCAAAATCGCAGGGGTATACCTTCAATTTCTTGCATAAAATCGAACTGATTCAAACATTGACTTGTTATACATCAAATTAAAGCTCTCGCCGAGTAGATTACGACCACTCCATTTTACGTGAAGAAATTGTAACAACTTGGATGTTATCGAGCAAATAGTTATAAGTTGATGAGGTAATTTCGAGCTTAGCATAAGATTTCGTCCAAACGAGTCATATTCGGGGAATTTCGATGTTAGATTTGTTTTCTACACCCTCGAAACTATCGATGCACGAAGTTTTAAGTTAATCTAACATAGTTTCAAATTTTGCCAAAATCGCAGGGGTATACCTTCAATTTCTTGCATAAAATCGAACTGATTCAAACATTGACTTGTTATACATCAAATTAAAGCTCTCGCCGAGTAGATTACGACCACTCCATTTTACGTGAAGAAATTGTAACAACTTGGATGTTATCGAGCAAATAGTTATAAGTTGATGAGGTAATTTCGAGCTTAGCATAAGATTTCGTCCAAACGAGTCATATTCGGGGAATTTCGATGTCAGATTTGTTTTCTACACCCTCGAAACTATCGATGCACGAAGTTTTAAGTTAATCTAACATAGTTTCAAATTTTGCCAAAATCGCAGGGGTATACCTTCAATTTCTTGCATAAAATCGAAGTGATTCAAACATTGACTTGTTATACATCAAATTAAAGCTCTCGCCAAGTAGATTACGACCACGCCATTTTACGTGAAAAATTGTAACAACTTGGATGTTATCGAGCAAATAGTTATAAGTTGATGAGGTAATTTCGAGCTTAGCATAAGATTTCGTCCAAACGAGTCATATTCGGGGAATTTCGATGTCAGATTTGTTTTCTACACCCTCAAAACTATAGATCCACGAAGTTTTAAGTTAATCTAACATAGCTTCAAATTTTGCCAGAATCGCAGGGGTATACCTTCAATTTCTTGCATAAAATCGAACTGATTCAAACATTGACTTGTTATACATCAAATTAAAGCTCTCGCCGAGTAGATTACGACCACGCCATTTTACGTGAAGAAATTGTAACAACTTGGATGTTATCGAGCAAATAGTTATAAGTTGATGAGGTAATTTCGAGCTTAGCATAAGATTTCGTCCAAACGAGTCATATTCGGGGAATTTCGATGTACAGATTTGTTTTCTACACCCTCAAAACTATAGATCCACGAAGTTTTAAGTTAATCTAACATAGTTTCAAATTTTGCCAAAATCGCAGGGGTATACCTTCAATTTCTTGCATAAAATCGAACTGATTCAAACATTGACTTGTTATACATCAAATTAAAGCTCTCGCCGAGTAGATTACGACCACTCCATTTTAGCGTGAAGAAATTGTAACAACTTGGATGTTATCGAGCAAATAGTTATAAGTTGATGAGGTAATTTCGAGCTTAGCATAAGATTTCGTCCAAACGAGTCATATTCGGGGAATTTCGAGTACAGATTCGTTTTCTACACCCTCAAAACTATAGATCTACGAAGTATCAAGTTACTAGAACGAAGAAATAGTGAGAAGTTGGTGATGCAATTTGGAATTTAGCATCGAATTTCGTTCAAACATGATCATATTCGAAGGACTTAGAATTCTGATTTGTTTCCTACATCCTCAAAACTGTAAATCCAGGACGAAGTTTCAATCATGGTCAAAATCGCTAGCGATATACCTTCAATTTCTTAACAGAAAAAAGAAAAGCAACTGGGCTATTGTCAATATTGACTTATACATATCAAGTTAGGGCGTAGACGACAACCAAATTATTTTCATTCCAAGTTTCGAATTAATCGGACGCACTTTTATGTTAGGGATACACCTTCAATTTCAAATATTGACTTGTTACACATCAAATTGAAGCTCTCGCAGAATGGATTAGGAACCAAATAGTCCTCGTGAAAATTGACCAGTTAGAGGTTAGAAATATTGACCTCGTGTGATTTTTTTTTTTGTAAATTGTGATATAATTTTTAACCATTTCTTTTTGAAAGGTGGTGTTCGAAACCATCTGCCAAAGAAGTCAGTTATACACTATCGGCCAGTGTACGACTCAGATCAAAAATCGCGGGAGTGCGAGCGAGAACGAATAACATACATTACTCTAACATTGAGATCGAGCGAGATAGAGCGTGAGGCGTGAATCCAACACGCCTCGCGCTCGATCTTTGTTCGATCTCATTATTACGATAGCGCTCGCGATTCGTTCTCGCTCGCACTCCCTAAGATCCACAGCGACCAGAGTGGTACAAACGCCTACTACGTCCCTCACTCCCCTCTCCTCCTTCCTCCAGCAATCCCCGATATCGATAAGAACGCGGATCGAAATTTCTTTTTATCTGGGGACGGATATTCGAACACCGGATTTCGTAATCGCTCGCCCGTGCAACTACGCCGCGCGCACTTATCGCGCTCGCATAGTAATTATTAAAACGGCGATTTCGTTTAATGAGACTAATTAAGTCGGTTCGTAACCACGGCTAACGGTCGCGAAAAATGGCGTTAGTAGCGCGAAAAATCGTCCCGAGATACCTGTCGATCGAGGGTGCTGGCTCCGCCGAAAAGGACGAGAAGCTCATCGCGAAACCGGCGGAAATCGGATGGTGCAAGAAGTGCATGCGAATGTGCTGTTCCTGTTGTTTCGCTCATTCGCTCGAGACCATTTCCGAAGATATCGATGGAGAGATGTGGAGATATATCGAGGTAGAGTGGAATTTTTTATTTCTCCAGAAGAAATTTTGAGAATCGGAGAAAGAAATTTCGGTATCATTCCAAAGAAATTTGGAAAATTTCTGGAGAAAATTTCAACAGGCAAAAATTTTAGGTATGAGCTGTATATAAGAGCCAAAATTTGTAAAAATTTGTACGAAAAGACAAACTAAAGATTCAAATGTATCAAAGGATGCTATTTGATTTACGTTAAGCAAGATTTCCCAACGCCAACTAACTCGCAACCTTCTTTTACGTTAGCCAAACTAACTGATTAGCGTAAAGCACACGAACCACACTTATTACCCAAAACAGCACGCGACATCTCTTCATATTAGCCAAGTTACGAACATTACACGCGCTTGTATCTGTATTAGCCAAGTTGCTTCCTTTACATTGGCTAAGTTATAAGCAAACCTCTTCGTGTTAACTCGACATTTGCTGCGCGTAGTTTCTTACAATTTTCTTGTACACCGACCGGGTAATAGAAATTACATCTGTATTAGGAAATCACATACAGCTTCGCCTAATGTTCCCTCCATATTAGCCAAGTTACCTCCAATTTATTTCTATACAGTTCTACTTATATACCACCACAGATGAATTACAATTTTCTCGTATACTGTCCAAGTAATGCGCGATTCCCTCTATATTTTCCGAGTTACATGCAATTTAGTTGTACGCAGTTCGGGTTATGTTACCACAGATAAATTAGCCAAGATATATCAAATCGATATATTTTAAGTTGCCTACAATCCCCTCTCTATTAGCCAAGTTGTACGTAAATTCCCTGTATATGGTTCAAGTTACATATCACTTTCTTTGCATTAGCCAAGTTACATACAATTTTCTTGTATACTGGTCAAGTTATGTCCGATTTCTATGTATTTGCCAAGTCTAATTAACTTACTCGCCACCGCGGACAGTGAGAATGATATCCAACTTGGGTAGTACAAGTTACATACCGCCTTCTTTGTATTAGCCAAGTTGGATATAAATCTTTCGTATACTGTTAAAGTCGTATGCAACAACCTTGTATGTACTGACCAAGGTACCACCTTCTTTGTATTAGCCAAGTTGCATATATGTAACTTCCTCATATACTGTTCAAGTTATGTCCGATTGCCTCTATATTAACCAAGTTACATCTAATTTATTTCTATACAGTTGAAGTTATATCCCATTGCAGAGGAATTAGCCAAGTTATATCAAATCTTCTTCCATGTTTTTGAAGCTGCCCACAAACCCCTTTGTATTAGCCAAGTTGTACATAATTTCCTTCTATACAGCGTATATTACACGCAATTCCGTATGTACCAGTCAAGTTTCAATGAATCAATTACTATGTATGCTGTTGAAGTTATATACCACCTTCTTTGTATTAGCCAAGCTGCATATAACTTCCTCGAATATTGTTCAAGTTATACGCAATTTCATCGATATTAGCCAAGTCACGTCCGATTTGAACAGATTAATTAACCAAGTTACATAAAATCTGTTTTCTACGTTTTCCAGAATCCCCTTGTATTAGCCAAGTTGCTAGTAGTTTCCGTGGATACAGTTTAAGTCACACGCAACCCCGACTACATATGTACTGGTCAAATAGTAAACGATTAGTTTTGAATGCTGTCCGTTATAAAGGACGACATTGCTCAAGTTACATATGACCCCTATTCTATTCTTAGCCCAATATCTTGCGACGCATTCCATATTCGCAATGCAACATACGATCTCTTGCATATTAGCCAACATCATAATTTACTTGAGTAATGATCAAATTACATGCGACTGTGTGTGTTAACCAAGTTACGTACAGCTCCATTCCCTATTGTTCAAGTTATAATGGACCTTCTATGTATTAATCAAGTCGTATACATCTTAACTGCGTACTGTTCAAATTACATCCATGTTAGCCAAGTTATTTAAAACTTCCTCATATACTGCTGAAGTTACACGTAACTGTTTATGTGTTAGCCAAGTTACATACTGTTGTCTTGGATATTGGTCAAGTTACACATGTTCATCTTCTGTTCCGTGACATCCTTCGGATTAGCTAAGTTGCACGCGATCTTCTCTGTATTAGCCAAGTTACGTACAATTTACTGGTATGCTGTTCCAATTACGTATGTTTCTCTCTGTATTAGCCAGGTTACATATAATTTCGCACACAATTTCCCTTGTATCGGTAAAGTTATATACAATTTTCCAGCATTGTATTGAAGTTGTATGCGCTCCCTTTTCTGTAAAGTAAGTATATTGATTGTACGACGCGCTTGGTATAGCCAAGTTGTATTACACTTCTTTGCATTATTTTTTTTACTCGCGGCACATTTTTTCTGAGAGCCAAATTAGAGATATACACGCTCCTTTTTATAATTAAAATACAAATATACCACCTCTTTATATTAGCCAAGTTACACGAAACATCATTTTTAGCCAAAACAACTTCGAAGTCGATCTATGCATACAAGCTTGATTAGATTACCAAACTTAGCTGCGAGTTTATATTAGGTCTAATATGCTACAACATGATTGGTGTTAGCCAAGTTATACACGACTCTTGAGTATTAATTGTTTTTGTTGTTGACACCCAAGTTAGGAACCTACAACGTCATCTATATCATTCAAATACAAATTTACCGCCACCTTATATTAGCCAAGTTACGTGCGACATCATTTTTAGCCAAACAACTTTGAACCCGATTTTTACACGCAATCCTGTTCAAAGATAGCTCAGTATTGCTTGCGTACCTAACGGTCGCAATAAATGCAATCATCTGCATATTAACCAAGTTACACGTAACATCATTTTTAGCCAAAACAACTTCGAAGTCGATCTATACGTACAAGCTTGATTAGATTATCAACTTATCTTGGCCCAATATGCTACAATATGATTGGTGGTAACCAAGTTATACGCGACTCTTGAGTATTTATTTGTGTTAATGTTCACATCCAAGTTAGGAACCTACAACTTCATTTATATCATTCAAATACATATTTACCGCCCTCTTAATGTCGATAGCCAAGTTGGGAAGTTATGCACAACGTCAATTTTAGCCAAACAATTTTACACCCGATTTATAGATGCAATCTTGTTCAAAGGTGTCTACGTCATCTACGATGCTTACGTACGTAATGATCTTTATGTTAGCCAAGTTACGTTGACGTAAAAGGCAGTTGTAGTCATGCAAATCAGCGGTTTCAACAATTTTGTGTAAATCGTAGATTCGTGGCTATTAACACGAGAGGTCGTAGCTACTAAAATCTGAAAATATAAAAATCAACAGGATCTTATATGCAGCTCATATCCGTCAGAAATCAAACTTTAACGAAATCTTTATCTTAAGATCCAAAAAAAAAATGAAAAAGGATGAAGAAACAAAATGACACGTTCTTTACCCAAAATACAGGGTTTAGACCCGGAGAAGAAGAACACCATATTAGAATCCAATCCGATGATGTGCTTTAGGGTCACTAAGGAGGGCGGTACGCGACCAGTCGACGAATCGGACATCGAGGAACAGATCGAAATTGCTCGGTCGTTACCGGAGATCGTTATAGACGAAGATTACGGCTACGATGAAGCTTCGCTTAGCGCTTCTTGCCCAGGTATTGTTAAAAAATTGACGCGTTATCGCGTTCCGTGTTTGGAATGTAATGGATGCTCCATTTGGAGCTCGCGACGATATATTCTAATTTGGAGAAGAAGATGGAAGTGTGTACGTGAGGAAATCTCGACGATCTTCTCGATGTTTAAAGCATCCTACCGAGCTTTGTCGCTTTTGGTGGTAATGCACCAAATTCGTTTCTTCTTGACTTTTCTGGTGTCGGATTGAAGCTCCTGAATCTGGTCCGGACCTGATCAATTCCTTCCTCGCAAAATTCATTTGTCTTCATTAATTCCTAATAAAGATGGCACAAAATATATACCTATTTCCCCCACGGATGCTATCTCGCAATTAAAATAGAAAGCCAACGGAGAACCGTCGAGACACCGTCGTCGTTCCTATCAGCAACAGCTACGTACGTACGTACGTACGTTACGTGCACGCCAGCGACAGAAAGCGCGGTTGTTCCTACGGTAAGGTCATGGGATTACATGGACGTAGAACGAGAACACGAAAGGTAAAAATCCGGCGTTCTTTCCATCGCGCGCTAAGTTCACCGGGTTCTCAGGATAGCGACGTCAGCTCGCCCGAGATAATGGTCGACGTTTCTTAGGCTCTTTGTGTCGCAACTCGCAACCAGTCGAAACGCGCAACCAAGAAACAAAGAAACCATTCGCCGTTCGTTGGTTCGTTGGGTGCCGCGCCGCCGTCACGATCGGACTTTCTCCGGTTCGCGAACGAACGAAACTTTGCACTTTACGTAACGAGCGCGACGACGACGATGATGACTATACGCGGGGACACGTGAACGATCTCGGAAAACAAAGTACCGTTCGGGATGTTTAGGGACTTACCCCACGTTTGCTTGGGATTGGGGATTCTAAAATTTTAGGGAAAGGTCACGTGATGATACAAATTGCGAGATTTCGAAAGGCGAATGAGATAAAAGTGGTAGAAAGAATGAAACAAATAATATTTAGATGACGTACTGTCGAGACCATCTGCCTTACTCTCTTCTTGCCCGTCAGAGGACTTTACTGGGTCGTTGTAGTATTCCATCTCTGAACTTCAGACGAGTTTAATTCGAAGCGTGGTCACTTCACAAGCCATCTCAACGGCAAATGGTCCGGACAGTACTTCTTAATCAATATTTTGGTGTTAATCTGTCAATTTTAATGTTGCGATGATATTTTGTCCATCATCGGGGGTTATAATGTACATTAAACGAAGTACCCTTCCTCGTTTAGACAATGAATTAAAAGTAAACCCAACTTTGATTTCGAATAGTTTTCATCGTTTTTCAAAATTAAATTGAATAAAAACAGTTGTCAGACACGCACACGCGTCCGTGCTCCATACCGATAACATTTTTCTGGACGCATATTCGCGTCTGTAGTCAACACCGATAGTATTTTACCAAACGCACATTTCTGTCGAGCCTTTGTCAGACGCACTAGTGCTATGAACGCACGAATTAGTCAAGTTACTTAAAATCTTGTTTATCTTTTAAGTTGCCTTCAACCCCCTCTGTATTAGCCAAGTTGTATATAATTTCCTTATATATAGTTTAAGTTACACGCAACCAAGTATTGACCAGTGAAAATACAGATAATTACCTTATATACTATTCAAGTTACATATCACTTTCTTTGTATTAGCCAAGTTGCACACAACTTTCTTGTATATTGGTCGCGTTATGTCCGATTTCTACATATTTGCCAAGTCTAATTAACTTAATCGCAACCGCGGACAGTGAGAGTGATATCCAACTTGGGTAAGTACAAGCTACATACCACCTTTTTTGTATTAGCCAAGTTGGATATAAATTTTTCGTATACTGTTAAAGTCGTATTCGATTTCCTCTCTTTTAGTCAAGTTGCATCCCATTTATTTGTATACAGTTCCCGCTATATGCCACCACATATGTATTAACCAAGCTGACTACAACCTCCTTTCTATTAGCCAAGTTGTACGTAATTTACTTGTATACAGTTCAAGTTGCACCCAACTTTGTATGTACTAGCCAAGTTATGTATCAGATTTGTGTTACCTAAATTGCATACTTCTTCGGATACTGTTCAAGTTATGTTGGATTTCCTCCACTTTAGTCAAGTTACATCCAATTTATTTCTATACAATTGAAATTATATACCATATGATTAGAATAAACCACTATACTACTGCCTACAACCGCTTTTGTATTAGCCAAGCTGTACGTAATTTTCTCGTATTCAGCTTAAGTTATGCACAACTAATACGTACCCAGCTAAGTTACATATCACCTCTGTGTTAGCCAAGTTACATACGACTTCTTCGTATACCGTTCAAGTTATGTGCGGTTCCTTCCACATTAGCCAAGTTACATCCTATTTATTTGTATATGGTTGAAGTTACATGCGATCACATGAGAATTAGCCAAGTTACATCATGTTTTCTTCTATATTCTTCAAGCTGGCTCCAAGTTCTCCTCTATTAGCTAAGTTACACGTAATTTTCTTGTATACCATTCATGTTAAACGCAACTCCAGATGTACTAGCCTAGTTACATATGACCTTTATGTTAGTTAAATTGTATACAACGTTCTTCGTTTACTGTTAAAGTTATGTGCGATTCCGTCTATATTAGCCAAGTTAAATCCTATTTATTTGTACGTCGATGAAGTTATGTACCGCCACAAATGAATTAGTCAAGTTACATGAACTTTTCTTATCTATTCTTCAAGTTGCCTTCAACCCCCTTTGTACTAGCCAAGTTGTTGATAATTTCCTTGGATACACTTCAAGTCACACACAATTCCAGCTATATCCGTGTTAGTCAAGTTGTATTAGCCAAATTACATGCAACGGGATTCCATATTACCGACGTAACATACGATCTCCCGTAAATTAGTCAACGTCATAACTTACGTGGGTATTAATCAAGTTACATGCGATCTCCTCTGCGTTAGCCAAGTTACGTACAACACCCTTCTTTATTATTCAAATTGTAATCGACATTCTATATACTAATCGAGTCATATACATCTTTACTGTATAGTGTTGGAGTTACATGCATATTAGCCAAGTTACCAAGCTAGATATGGCTTCCTCTTATACTATATCAGTTACATGGCATCGTTTCTGTGTTAGCCAAGTTACATATTGTTGAGTTGCACGGACTCGCCTGGACGTTGTTAGCGAAAATCTTGGAATACCCTTCGAACCCTGCGCCACGCGCTCTGTATTAGCCAAGTTATATACAACTTACTTTGCATACTGCTCCCTTAGACTAGTTAATTCAATTGTCAGATACGTATACGCGTAAATACGCCATACCGATAACTTTATCTGGACGCATACGTGCGTCTACAGTTCGCATCTACCGCTTTTACCGGACGCACATATTTGTTCGTGTTCCATACCGATACTCTTTGTCAAACGTACATATGCGTTCATAGCCAATACCGATAACCTTTACCTGACGCATATATGCGTTCATATCTGCTAGAAGGATAAAATCCGTAAATTAAATATATATGGCGCGTCCATATTCCACACCGGTAACCTTACAGGACCGGGTGTGTGCCATCATGGTAAAATTAAATGCAATATTCGTTCCCTTTTGCTAATTTTCTTACGGGATTATAAATCATTTCGATTTTGACGTTTCGAACTTTTTTAATCGTGCTCAGAAGCAGTCTATGTTACATACGTAGAGTATCTACCCTTTTTGGTTACTTTTCTAAGTAAATTTTTGACCGGCCAACAAATTAAAACTAAACTCTACATCAATTTCGACGTTTCGAATATTTTCAATCCCCCGTCAGGATTAGTTTAAGATTAATTTGCAAAAACGGGAGTATTTTCGCTTTACTTGTTTTTTTCATCGTCCATAATTTCTTAATTAACTCAATTTTTTCCTCAACCACTCTACAGATGACGTTAGTCTTTCGGCAGCGCACTCCTCACCTACGCTGGCGTCCAGGGTCGGCGGCACAAAGAGCGCTACGCCCAGTCCTATAGCGCCCAGCTCGCGGAGGACCACGGGCTCGATATCCAGCCAGGAATGGAGGAGCAACGACGAAGATATCGAGAAATTGGTGATTCAACCTCGAAGTAGTTTATCTAGTCTAGGTGTGAGTATCTTACGACGCGATGCCCAAATACAAACCTAAATTTATTGACCTTCTCCCTCTCGTTCCGTCTTTCTATACTCTCCTGAAGGTGAAGACGCATAGGTGGTCGAAATAGTTTTCGTTTCCCTGTCAAGGCCGATTTGTTTTTCAAAAACTAAAAATAAGCGGACGCTCACGGTTCCGGTATTGTCGTGCACCCTCTTCCCCAGGTATTAATTATTACTAGGATCGCCCCATGATCGATTTTTAATATACAGCGCCATCTGTGCGACAGATAAAAAAATTTAAATGGTACTGAATTTTTTCACTTAAAGGCACATCCCATACGACTAAACAATATGGAGACACAGTCTGTGACTCCGTATCACTCCGCATGCTTTGTTGGTGTGCGACAACAACGAACGGTTGTTGAGCACCGACACAACGTCGATCAAAATTTTAGGGTAAAAAGGGGGAAAGTGGGCAAGGAAGGGCCAGATCAAAAAACTAATGATGCGAATCGAAAGAGCGCCAAAAATTACCCTTAGAATCGTTCGAAAGGTAATCGTCTTAATCGTTCAAAAAACAACATTTCCGACGCCCTCTAACGACTCTCACCGGCGTTTTACTGCACGTATCGCGATGAAACATACATTCGACAAATCTGCATTGTAATACGAACACAACGATATATGTATCATCGCGATACGTGGAGGGATCACTCTAAAATACGTACGAGAAGACGACCCACTGCCTATTAATATGTAAATTTTTCTCTTATTTCGCAAATTTTCTAATATGGCTTCTTCGTGACATTAACCTATGGGGTTAGGAGGGGAGGGGGCTTCTCGTAGTTTTTGTCTCTTTCTTCCAGTTCTGGATTTTTTTCTTTTAGGTGTTCCTCCACAGCTTCCATCCAGCTTCTATCCAGGTCGTCCCCGTTTCCTTTTAGCCTCTGGTACCCTCCATGCTACATCCTTCACGTCTCTTTCTGTGTTCCATTCTTCCTAACTGCCCAAGCCGTCCCATTCTTCTTGCCTGGATGACTTTCAATTCAAATTTCTTCCCCATTTACAGTTAAGGTCGGACTCGATGGCGAGCGTCTATTCTGGCGCGTTCGACGGTAAATGTACCGTAGCGGTCAAGGGACAAGTGGAATTCGGTCTTCAGTACAACTACAAGACGTGCGCCCTCGAGATCCTCGTCAAACAATGTCGCGATCTGGCGGCGGTCGACGTCAAACGCAACCGTTCCGATCCCTACGTCAAAGTCTACCTGCTACCGGACAAGTCGAAGAGCGGTAAGCGCAAGACGAAGGTGAAGAAGCACACTCTGAATCCGGTCTTCGACGAATGCCTCAAGTTTCACATCGCCCTCAACGGACTGGAGACGCGAACGCTGTGGTTGACCGTCTGGCATTCGGACATGTTCGGGCGAAACGACTTCCTAGGCGAGGTCACGATGGCTTTAGAGAATAAAGTTTTCGATGACCCCGCCCCTAAGTGGTATACACTGCAGGAACGGGTAAGAAAGTCGTTAGCGGTAGGGCGAGGTCGTTTGATTTTTTTATTTCGTTTTTTCGTAGACGGAACCGTTCGACGACATGCTCTCTTTCAAGGGTGACATTTTAGTTGGGCTAAAATTCGTACCACCCGACATGACGGTGCACAAGAAAGGAAAGAGATCGCGCGGCTCTCTGCACGTGCTGGTCAAGGAAGCGAAGAGTCTGACCGCCGTTAAGGCTAACGGCACTTCAGATCCGTTTTGTAAAAGGTAAGGGCACCATCAGTACCATTGCAAGAGATGTTAGATTTTCATCTTATACCGTCGCTGTTGGCTGGAATAAAGCGGGGTGTTTCTTTGATTCGTCGATATTAGACCGTGGCACTAAGGGGTTGATACATCAAAACATCACTTCGATCATCTTCTCGAAATTTAAGTTTTTAACGAAAAGAAAAGCTTCCCGCCATCACTAGGAGGGCCACCGACCAAATCGTCGAAATTCTATGATCAACAGATACTTCCAGCCGACAAACGTTTCATTTTTTTTCTTTTCTATTTTCAGTTACCTTCTACCCGAGAAAGGAAGGAGTTCGAAACAGAAGACTACGGTGATGAAGAAGACCGTCAATCCGGTGTGGAACCACACCTTCATCTACGACGACGTCACGTTACAAGAACTGGCCGAAAGGTGTTTGGAATTGACGGTTTGGGACCACGACAGGCTGGCTAGTAACGAGTTCCTGGGCGGAGTCAGATTTTCTTTGGGCACAGGTATGACAACGTAGATTTGTCTGGGAAGGTTTGTGGTCATTTCGAGTACCTCTGGGCAAGAAAAGATCGAAGGAAGCAAAACGAATTCGTTCGGGGCACAATCGGGTACAATTTTTTAGATTCGACTGCAATGATTTATAGTGATGTTGAGTAACTCTTGATAAGAGAAAAGAGAAAATTGCGGAAAAATTTTGACAAGATCGAAGCCGAGGATGTCCGACAATAAAAATTAGACTCACACCTCTCTACAATGATCGAACAAAATATTTCGATCTTCTAGACTCGTCCCCAGGCGGTTTATAGTAATTTTGAGTACCTCTGGATGGCGGTTGCGGCGAAGAAGGAAAATTGATTTGCAAAAGATTACGGTTAATTCAGATCGAGGATGCAGGTATGACCTTGTAGATTTAATTGGGATGGTAATTTTGAGTACTTCTGGAACCAAAAGTCTCGATCTTCTAGACTCCTCCCGGGCGAGGTATAGTAATTTTGAGTACCTCTGGATAACGATTGAGGCGAAGAAAGGGCAGAATTTTGACAAGATCCTGTCTAATAATTACAATTTGACTCACCCCTCTCTACGATGATCGAACAAAAAGTTTCATCAAATCCGTACGAAATCATCAAAATTGTACGTAAAAATTGATAAAAGAGTCAAATCCAATTATGAAAATACTCTAAGAGATGAAGGCAGACGATAAAAGCGTTAAAACGATTTGAGAAAAGTGTCAAGGCTACAATTTAAAAAATAATGATGACCTATCAAAAATGTGTTAAATCAGAATATATTAAATGTATCAAAACGAGAGCAGTCATGCCAACCCTACCATTAGACAGACACGACATTGTCAAAACAATGGGGATCGTCTATTCAATTTGACGGAACCGCCAAATCTACCGAAACAAAGGCCTAAATTGTCAAAATTCTCTCCGATTGTCATTGATGTCAAAATTTTGATTTCATTCCTTTGAAAATCGTGATCGACGATGTTGCCAACTATAAACGCTAATATTAATGAAATCACCAAAATCGTACGTAAAAATTGGTAAAAATATCAAATCTATTTATGAAAATACTCTAAAAGACGAAGTCTTACAATAAAAATGTCAAAACGAACTGAGAAAAACGTCAAAAACCCTACAATTAAAAAAAATTACCCGTCAAAAGTGCGTAAATCAGAATCTATTAAATGTATCAAAATGGGAGCAGTGCTGCCAACTCGACCATTACACGGACACGAAACTGTCAAACGAATGAGATTCATCAAAAAGAAAATATCAAAATTCTCTCCAATTGTCATTCCCTCCAAAATGTTGACTTCATTCCTTTGAGAATCATCAAAAAATCGAATAAACAGTATAATCGACGATGTTGCCAAATATAAACGTTAACGAAATCACCAAAAGTGTACTTAAGAGTTAGTAGAAATGTTAAATCTACTTATGAAAATACTCTACGAGACGAAGTCTTACAATAAATATGTCAAAACGATCTGAGAAAAGTGTCAAAGATGCTACAATTTAAAAAAAGATGAACCATCGAAAATGCGTGTAAAATCAAAATTAAATGCATCGAAATGAGTGCGAAAAAGATGACAAAAAGAGACTAGTAATGCCAACTCGGCAATTCCACAGACACAAAACTGTCATACGAATGAAATTCGTTAAAAAATTTGTCAAAATTCTCTCCGATTGTCATTTATTCCAAACTTATGACTTCATTCCTTTGAAATTCCTTCAAGAAATCGAATAAACAGTGTAATCGACGATGTTGACAAATATAAACGTTAATATTAACGAAATGACCAAAATTGTATGTAAAAATTGTTAGAAATGTCAAATCTACCTATGAAAATACTCTGAGACGAAGTCTTACGATAAAAATGTCAAAACGATCTGAGAGAAGTGTCAAAAACGCTACAATTTAAAAAAATGATGATCTATCAAAAGAGCGTAAAATCAGAATCCATTAAATGTATCAAAATGAGAGCAGTGCTGCCAACTCGACCATGACACGGACACGAAATTGTCAAGCGAATGAGATTTGTCTATTTAATTTTAACCGCCAACTCTACTGAAACAAAACTCTAAATTACACGACGAAATAGTCAAAATTCTTTCCTTTGTTCTTTTAAATATCATCAGAAAATCCAATAAATAATAATCCACGATGTTGCCAACTATTTTCAAACTAATATTAATGAAATCACCAAAAATTGTATGTAGAAATTGGTAGAAATTAAAAATCCATTTATGAAAATACTCTAAGAGACGATAAAAATGTCAAAACGATCTGAGAAAAGTGTGAAAAATGCTACAATAAAAAAAAGATCACCCGTCAAAAGTATGTAAGATTGGAATTTGATGATGCCAACTCTACATACGGACACAAAAAACTGTACGTAAAAATTGGTAGAAACGCCAAATCTATTTATAAAGATATTCTAAGCGATGAAATCTTAGGATATAAATGTCGAAACGATCTGAGAAAAGTGTCAAAAACGCTACAATTAAAAAAAGATGACCCGTCAAAAGTGTGTAAACTTGGAATTTGTATCAAAATGAGACCAGTATGGCCAAAACGATCATTACACTAACACGAAACTGTCAAACGAATGACATTCATAAAAAATGTCAAAATTCTCTCCAATTGTCATTTATTCCAAAATTTTCACTTAATTCTTTTGAAAATCATCAAAATCGAATAAATACGAGTGTGTTAGTAGGTTCTTTTACGAATTTTGTTTTATTTTGTTTGCTCTTACGTTTTAATTGGAAAAGTGTGAAAAGTGGCATATAACTTTGAAGTTTCTGTGATTTCTTACGCCCTCTCCCGGAAGTTACGGTGATCTCCCGATCGTAAGAAATTCACGCATCCTTGATTAACAATGAACTTGAACATTGGTAATTGTGCCACACCACACAAATCGGGCACAACAAGTGGTGGGAACTCCCATCGAGGGGAAGGGTAAAGGGAAGGAAAAAGAAAATTTTAAATATGTACGCCTAAACAATCGATAAGATTTCTAAATGTTTTTTTCTCCTTTTTTTTTCAAGGTAAACATTATGGAAAACCGGTAGATTGGATGGACGCCACCGTGAAGGAAGTATCCCTGTGGAAGAGCATGCTTGAAAGGCCGAACTTCTGGGTCGAAGGTTGCCTGTCGTTACGGCCGACTCTAGATCAAAGATCGTCGCAATAATGAACTTTACTTACTTATATTTACCTTTCTTTTAAGATGAAAAAATTAATAAAACGAAACAAATCGTACTTAGGGAAACTCAGAAGCAAACTCGAGGAAAACGGAACATTCCATATCAGCAATCGATTCGATTTTTTAGCGAAGAAATTCGAACGTACCATTCCGCTCACTTATAGTTTTTGTGTAATACTTTATTATCATTATTTCTGTTTTTTTAAGCATAAATATGTATCTATAATACTTATAAAAAAAGAAAAGAAACGAGGAGAGATGAATTTTAAAGTTGTAATAAATATTTCTATATATATATATATATATACATATATACATATTATAAATACAAATGAATATTATATATTATGTATGAATCGCTTTGTTGAGAGGACAGACTCAATAGAAAGATTTCTAATTCGTGTTAAAATCGTATCTTGGATGTAGATGTTCGATGATTACCACACGATTGTGATGATGATTGGTCGGATTTTTTGTTTGTCTTTTCTGCTCCCAAAAAAAAAAGAAAAATGTGAAAAATCATTTTTGCTCGAAGTAAGTAATTTTTTACTACTACTACAATTACTATTACGATTACTATTACTATAGATGATATAGCATTTTTAACTGTACGCCTACGTTCGATAGGTGGAGAATATTACTTTCTAATAAACTGATATATTTTCTTAATAAGTTATATTCGTTTCCTTTTCGTTGTTGTCTCGTCGCAACGGTACCGGAAATAACGGACGGCGGTGGAAGCCGCCGGTTAATCAAGAAATATTGGTGACGAACACGACAAGATTGCAATTATTATTATTATTATTATCATTACTACTGTTACATAAGGATGATGATGTGATGAGCTAACAATTGCTGCCTGCATTATTTTTTGTTGAAATTGATATATATGGAGAATGTTTCTTATTATTGACAATAAAATTTAAAAAAATTGAAAGTAAGTTGTGAATTATTGATTGTGTTTCCCTTTTGATTGAAGTTAGTTTCTGAACGTATCATATAACGGATAGTTTCGGAACAGCCCACTAGAAGATGATGGTTCTAGTTGCTCACCAGCGCCAACGAGCAGTGACGGGGTTCGATACAACCTTCACTATAGCTGGCAGTGGCAATGAGATCTGTTGTGCATACATGTCCGCTGCCGTAAATAGTATTTCGCAGATTTCTAGGTTTGTTTCTAAAAAGGCTGCCCACGTCGCGAAAATGACCAATGTTTAATTTTATGTGAAAAACCCTTAAATACCGTTCATTGTCAATGTCCTATTCTCTCCTTATAACATCCTTGGTTTGTCCTATACGTAGGCTTGGATACATTCAAATCAACGGTTCGCTCTCCTTGCGCAATAACGATTTTGAACTTACCCGCTGTTTCTGGTATAGGAAACATTTGATCGTATCCAAACAAAAACACCGTATTTTTTATTTTTAAGGTAGCTTATTACTAGTGTGGGCAAACCGCGGTAATTACGAAATAAGTTACGACAGCCTACATATACACAGTACTACTCGCATCTAGCATTGATTTAGTACCGACTAGAGTGGGGAGTGGGCGATGCTGTCGTAACTTATTTCGTAATTGTACGCTCTTACCACTGTTTGCTCAGGCTACTTATATAGATAGTCAACGACCTTTATGCAAACTTGAACAGTTTTCAGCGCCATCTCTGTTTTGTAAGTGGCAGTAAAGTCGGTATTTTTAAGTATATATAGGTACAATTTTTAATATTAAATTACCCCGTTAGCGCTTCGCTAGCCCACTTCAACTTTCTCCAAGCTACGTGAACGAAGCAGCCTTCACCAGAGGGCCAAAGAGCGCAAGGAAATCCACACCGGCCTTAGACGCGAAGTTCCAAGAGAATATTAAATGAACCAAATTTGAAATAAAATAACAAATTGCACGCTAACATTTTATTTTACGATATATGTACATATTCATATATTTATAACATAAAAATGACATCGTTTTTCGTTTTAAACCACTTTTATATTTCTAAATGCAGCATTCTAGCTTTTTCTCTTTATTGCCCTAACAGTCGTGCATATTCCGTTATGCTCCACAACTGCAAGCAATAAAAAGCATACAAAATTAGATGTTGTATGATGTGATAAACAAATATAGTTTCTTGAGTATTAATTTAAATTAGAGACAAATTCAAGTTAAATGGCGTAGCATTTGAACTTTTGTCTACCACCTGAGTTCGATGTTGAATGCCATCAACAACATCTACACTTAATACAATTGGCCTACCGATAAAATTTCCTTGCACAACTCTATTCTTATGGCTAGAAAATGTTTGATATCAAATATTTTCATTTGGAAATCTTTTCACCTATTGCTCACAAGACTGCAGTGAGTACGTCCAAGTACCATTTTCATTGCGAGTACCGCTTCGAAAATTAGCCATCAGAATGAATGCGTCTTGTTCACTTGTAAACATTTTAAAGTTTAACCCAAAATAATAATTTGTATTTGATGCCATATTATACTTACCTTACTATACGCAGATATGCGATGAAACGGCTGTGTACTGAAGAGTACAGTTCTGTTATTTTAAATGTACGATAAAAATAATGGAACGAAAACGTAAAGAATGACAGCAAAAATGGTGAGTAACGATTATACGCCTATGTCAAATGCTAGTATGAACCTACTGACATGCAAATACCGTAAACCTATGAACACAAAATTCTCCAGATTTAAAAGAAATTACTGATCACGTGGTGGACAATCATTTTCAATAAGTCTGTATTATAAAATATTGAATTTTGCAATTTTCAATGATTAATGATGGAGTTTACCTGTCATTGTCGATATTCAAGTTGAGGCACATTTTCTACATCATGTGTGACTGTAATATCAAAGTTAAGAATGAAATTTAAAGGACCTATCGCAATTTATTTTCTATATCACCAAGAATCTCGGTTTTTATTGATTCTGGTTGATCCTAAATCTAGTAAGACACAATTGAATATCGTCAACGTACAATGTGGAACAAGAACAGATTAACAAGTAACCTGTGAATCAACTTTAGCCAATTTGGCACTTGCCATTGCGCATGTGTCAGACCAAAAGTTTTCAATTCTGTAAGAAATTATTCCGACGGTTGCCAACCTTTCATAGTACCTGCATACCTTGCGCATTCTCTAATTTGTAAGTGCAATTAGTTCCAAGAATCGAGTACAGCCCCTGGACCAGAGGCCCAGGATCATCATCCCAATCTTTCTATTAGAAGCGAGAGTACTCTAAGGAGGCATAAAAATCCCAAGCTACTCTTCATATAGCTACGCCATCTAGAATTTCCAAGGCTAAAGTGTAAAAGCTTGTGAAACTGGGCCAAGATTTCATACAGGCTAAAACAGCCATAATCAAGGCCATCTTCACTAGACATGCACAAAGGGCCAGGTTAGTCTAGATAAGGAAGTTAGGCCTCAACAGACGACGGAGGCTACTAAACGTAAAGAAAGGACGGAAGTCCAAAAAACGAGGTCGGAGGGCAGTACTCCCGCAGGTCTTCCCAAAGGCATGGGGCCACCAGGTTTAACCTTCAAGGAGGCTGCCTTGGAGAGGATCGTGGTCGTATGCAACGATCCAGCCACCCAGATGGAGCCGGCAAAGCTTAAGGCAGACCAGGACTCTATTATGGAGGCATATAACAGCATTACGGAGCAAGGGCCTCAAGTCCGCTTTTAAAAATATATGTATAAGCGGAAGAACCGCTTTCAAAGCTGTAAAGTCTAATTAAAGAAATAAAGCTAGAGAACGTACTCTAAGGTGGCATGAGAACCACAATAGACCTGGAAAGGTCGCAGTGGAACAGGCATCAGTGCCACCTCAAGTAATCTAGAAGCGACAGTGTGGCCACGAAGAAGAAGACCGGGAGGCTTGAAGGGTATAATTCTCCGACGCTTGTTTTTCGATTTTTTAAAGTTTCACAATACCAGTTCAGCAGTCACAATGCTTGGTCGGTCGCTTCGCTCTTCATCGTGAACTTTAGTGCGGCTACTGCCATCTGGACTCAATTCGTTGTTTCCGTACACTTGACAAAGTTTCCGATGAATTTCAATGGGCCTGTCATTTTCTGCTAACAAAAATCTGATCACCGATCAGCACTTCACAACTGGCGAGATTTTCTATTGCAACAATCATGTCGATAATGCACAGTTCACTAATCACAAGCAAGGTGAACCACGCGCTACCGCAGTTGGATGCGCTTTGAGTGAGAGAACGCCCAAACACCAAATTTGGTGCTGCTAGCCCCGCCCCTTGCCACGTCAGCCAAAAACGTTAGTTAGATTCTGGATAGCTCTCGTAGAAATTTTCGATTTTTCGTAAAATTTTAAAGAAAATTTTTCTAATCAACACACTCGTCAGGAATCATAAATGAATGATCCTAAAACATGATGTTTTGTTTGGGAATTATTTTTCGAACCACAACATTTTGACAATAAACGAATCTAGAACTCGTTTTTTTTTGTTAAAAGAAGATTTCGCCTGAAAAAAAAGAAAGGCCACAGTCGCTCCTACGGGCGGTAAGTTAAATCATATTAACCATTATTATAATAGCAAGGTTGACGTATATTGTGTATGGATTGTTCCCCGAGAAGCATCGGACCTTCCTCAATGAATAGTTGGTTTCGCAAGAGTATAAATACTCACGCTCAAGTTTGTATGTTCTATGAGAGAATTAGTATTGATTTTTATCCATTCGAAGCACCATAAAGCAATTGATAATAATTATGTTCTAAAGGAAGATTGGGTCGGTACTGATATTTCGAAACAAATCGATTTCTATCCTAAAAATCCCTCAAATTTGGCCTAATAAAGTAATTAAATAACGGAATTGGATTTGGATGCTTCGAAAAATCAATACCGGCTGGAAGTGAATTAGGGGTGCCAACTGTTTTAGTTTAAATTCACGCCTTGGTTTGGATATATCTAGTGTAGGGTGAGCAACCGAAAGAAAGACCCTAAATAAATTTTGATTTTGGAACTCCGTCCCTTCTTTGGTCTGTCAGTTTTGTCTGTGGCTTGTTATATTTTACCGTTTCCTTTATTAATCTTTTAACTTCTCAAGCTGATACATATTAATTAGATTATAAGTCGATGGTGATCGCAAGATCTGTGGTGTAGTTTTACCACTGAATGTCAAGCAGCGAAGACAACTTTCCATGCTAAACCAAATCACCATCTTTCTGATGGTATGTTTAGGTTTAATCGGCGTTGTTACTTACTATTTTAAATTGAGGCAAAATGTACTATCAAAAATATGGCCGAAAGAAACTGAATTTCGATCAGCGAATGATTAAAAATTTCGCTCTCAGAATTTGCGATCAGGTCATGGACGTTTGAAACACAAATCACCATCGCAAAGTTAGTTATTACCAATAACTATAATAACTAATCGCAGTAGCGCCATCTGTGCTTAAAACACACAATTTGCAGGAAGGTGTTAATCTCAACTAAACGAATTATTTTTCATTATATCCTTGTCATACTTATCTGTAGCATGGGCAAAAAACGGTAACAGCGTACAATTACGAAATAAGTTACGACAGCATCGCCGACTCTCCACTCTGGTTAGTACTAAATCGATGCTGTATGCGAATAGTTCTGTGTATATGTATGTAGGATGTCGTAATTTATTTCGTAATTACCGCTGTTTGTCGAGACTAGTTATTGGTTTCCTTCGATTCCTATCAACATTCTACCGCAATAAAAGTAACTAGACTCGACAAAAATTAAACTTTAATTGAGCAGAAACTTATAGAAAATTATCAATGCGAAAAATAATAAATAAATCAATAAATAAATAAATATTTTGATATATTGCACACTTCTCCTCGGTTTCTTGGTTCTTGAGTTAGTTCTTGTTATCTTTTCCACGATAGATATTACAGTTCCTTCGAATACAATTCTACCAACCTGAAACAATATAATCCCCAAAATTATTTTTTAACGGATGGAATCTAAAGTAAAATCACAAAATATCCAGAAGCGAAATTTAGGTTTCCCGCGAAAACGAAGTCGCCATCTTTTTGATGGTATGGTGCCGTTTGACCACGTAATATATTATATTCTGTGGTTTGACATTAACCTTTCGTATGGAAAGAGGTATGCATAGCTCAAACACTAACTTATGACATGACATGGACGAAAAAGAAAAAGAGGAAGAAGGAGAAGAAGAAGAGGAAGAAGAAGGAGAAGGAGAAGAAGAAGACGAAGAAGACGACGAAGAAGAAGACGAAGAAGAAGAAGAAGAAGGAGAAGAAGAAGGAGAAGAAGAAGAAGAAGACGCTAACTTTTTGGACGTATTGTTATTAACAATATAAAATATGGCCAAAGATCGTTAAATTTCGAAAGGTTCAAGATTTAGGATCGAAGTTTCGCTTTTGGATATCTGCGGTAATAACCACTCACCTTCCGTATGTTAATTTGTCATCGATGTAATCCATAAACCTCCGACTTTTGCAATAAATACTTCCGCAATCGCTATCGTTGTAGTACTTCCTGTCGGAAACTTTCAGAGAATCCAGGACGAAATTTCCCAAATTGTTGATCCTATCGTCAACTAAAAAACCAAAAAATAGAAATCAAAAAGTAGATTTTAGGAAGCAGAATCTGATTTATCAATGGATACCATCGGAATTTCTCCGGTTAAAGCTTCTCAGAAGATCCATGTCGCCGCCTCCGTCGATACCATTATGATTGTTATTGAGGAAGAAGTGCTTCTTCTTCAGCGACGGAAGGAAGAGGAGAAGGCATATGATGCCGATCCACGCTACGATTTTCTTGAAGATGACCAATTTTAATATGATTTTCCCGATGGTCAGCAGGTCGATTTTGTACTTGATTTTATCTAGGATTCCAAGCAGGGCGTGCGGGATGAAAGGCTCCGGCGGTCCGTAATTGGGTGGAGGTGGAGGTGGAGGCGCGGGCGGATAAGACCCATAACTGCAAAAAGAAGAAAATAAAAAGGAAAAGATATTAAATCGAAAGCGGAAGGTAAGCGGACATTTTTAGTTATAACCTTCAAAGCCCCAAACCGGTCGGATCTAAATTTTCATATCTATCGTAGGGAAATGCCCGGAAGACTAGCTAACTCCACAAACTAAATTTTACCTAAGTTGGTTGTAACGATTTACAATTTTTGGAATTTTCCAAAAATCTCACAAAAATTAAAATCCCCTGAACAATATCGTGTCATATATGAAATTAAAGCTTTTGATGGGTTGGGAACGAAAATCACTGTTTAAATTCTCTTATCATCATGCATAGCTGTTTTATCTTTATTTCAAGACTTCGTCATCAAATTCCAGCAAAATCAACGAAGTGATCGCTATTCTACCACCATAATCGTGTTGTAGGTCTTCCAAAGTATTCACAAACCAAATTTTATCCGACTTGGTAGCGATTTACAGTTTTTGAAATTTTCCAAAAATTTCCTCAGAGACGTTAAAATGTCCTTAACTATACCGTGTCGTATATCAAATTAAACCTCTCGATGGGTAGGGCACGAAAAACACTTTTAAAGTTCTTTTGCCATCATGCATCGCCGTTTCGTCTTTATTTCAAATCTTCGTCATCAAATTCCAGCAAAATCAACGAAGTGGTCGCAATTTTACCACCACAATCAAATCGTGGGTCTTCATAAGTAATCGCAAACCAAATTTTACCCGAATTGGTAACGATTTACGATTTTTGGAATTTTCCCAAAAATTTCCTCATGAACGTTAAAATGTTCGGAACTATATCGTGTCGTATATCAAATTAAAGCTCTTCATGGCTAGGGTAAGCAAATCACCTTTAGAATTCCTTTACCATCATGTATTGTCATTTCATCTTTATTTCAAGATTTCGTCAACAAATTCCAGCGAAATTAACGAGGTGATCGCAATTTTACCACTACAATCGTGTCGTGGGTCTTCATAAGTACTCACAAACCCAATTTTATCCGAATTGGTAACAATTTACGATTTTTGGAATTTTCCAAAAATTTGCTCACGAACGTAAAATGTTCTGGACTATATCGTGTCGTATATCAAATTAAAGTTCTTCATGGCTAGGGTAAGCAAATCACCCTTAAAATCCTTTTACCATCATGTATTGTCATTTCATCTTTATTTCAAGATTTCGTCAACAAATTCCAGCGAAATTAACGAGGTGATCGCAATTTTACCACTACAATCGTGTCGTGGGTCTTCATAAGTACTCACAAACCCAATTTTATCCGAATTGGTATCGATTTACGATTTTTGAAATTTTCCAAAAATTTGCTCACGAACGTAAAATGTTCTGAGCTATATCGTGTCGTATATCAAATTAAAGCTCTCGATGGGCAGGGTAAGAAAATCACCTTTAAAATTCTTTTACCATCATGCATCGCCATTTTGTCTTCATTTCAAAAGTTCGTCCTCAAATTTCAGGGAAATTAACGAGGTGATCGCGATTTTACTACCACAATCGTGTTGTGAGTCTTACTAAGTACCCAGAAACCGAATTTTATCCGAATTGGTAGCTATTTACGATTTTTCGAAATTTTCTAAAAGTTTTCTCACGAACGTTAAAATGTTCTCAACTACATCGTGTCGTATATCAAATTAAAGCTCTTGATGAGTAAGGTACGAAAATCACCTTTTAAGTTCTGTTACGGTTATGCATCGCCATTTCGTTCTTATTCCAAGACCTCTTCACTAAGTTTCAAAGATATTAACGTGGTGGAATGGTCATTGGTGATAAATGTGGAGATGCTTTAGGGATGTTTTGTTCATTTCACTTAAAAAGGGCAATCTTCTGATTTCGTTTTTCCCTTTCTGGTAAGGATTAGGGCGTGGTTAGAGATGAGGTTACTGATAAGCTATTTACGAGAGCCAAAATATTAAGTCAAAGAATTTACATGGCTTTTTGCAAACATCCTTATTAGGTGTGTTAATTGGGGAGCTACAACGTAGGTGTGCAATGACCTAGTAAGCAGGCACAAACTTTATATACCAATAATCCCTGAGGGAATTGCGCTCTTATCGAAGCAGAATTGTCGAAATATGAAAACAAATGCATATCTACTTACTGATGATGAGGATATGGTATTGGTGGTCCGTACACGGGTTTCGGTGGTCCATATACGTGTTTCGGCGGCCCGTAATAATCGAAACCATCGTCAGGGTAACTGTGCGGGTCGTAAAAATCGTCCGATTTTTCGTTCAATTTCTTCGTCGCCGCGTGCGCTTTCAAATAAGAATCCCGTCCGGTACTCGCCCGATCATCTTCATGATTTTCGGCGACCGCGAATTTCGCAAATAAAAAAGCGACGATAAACGCTCCGGAAGCGACGCGGAACATTATGCTAAACGACCTGAACAATAAAAATTAAATCGTCGACTAAAATCGAAACGAAAAAGTAATGGAATTAAGTATGTGTGCCCTACTACTTTTAACTAGTTTAATGTCATTGTCATGCATCTCCTCGTCCTTTAAAATAATGGGGACGGAGCGCGCGATGAATTATAAATCGCGTATCCTGTCGCGTTTCGGTATCGGTATCGAAAAGACATAAATCGTAAATCGCAGATTAATTTGCCGTTTAGGAATCGGCGACGAATACGCAAGTAGATGGACGGTGGCCAAATACGTTGCCGAAATTTTTGACGGAATCTCGAGAAGAATTTGGGGAAAAACGGGGAAGGATAGGATACCCGCAGAGGCGACGATCATTTTACTTTTTGCTTGATTTCACCGGCGCGAATTGGTATTCTATCGTCGTGGCTTGTTTAACAAATAAGATAAGAGCGGTATTCTGAGCTTATGCGAAAACCGAAGAGCTATTGTTGCAAAGGAAAGAAAGAAATCAAAAACCAAAAATGTCGAGCATGTGAAAAATGTAAGTAGAACGTCTATAAATAATACAAACGCTAAAGGTCCCAAAATGGGTACTTGCAGAACTCCGTAAGTACCAACTGCAACGAAATATGCAGACATTTCTTCCACCTTGCAAACAATTCCATCGGAAACTTGAAATCATGTAAACTCTCGAACGTCCTTAGAATCTATCATCAAAGATAAGTAATATCTCTGACTTGAGAGATATCGACCTCAAATATTTGAGACAGTTGCAGAAAACTTGATGAATCATTTGATATGTTTCCGTTTTTGTTCCTTTTTTTCACCCTGGGAACTACACGACCGGAAACGAAACTCCAAACGGTCCACATTCTAGTAACATTTCTAGAACCATCATTAAAGGTGCACACCGCGCTTAATTTTAGAGATATCGACTTCAAATTTAGAACAATTATAGCAAAAATATTAAATTGACTAGCGCATTTTGGCGTTTTCCCATCTCGGAAACTTAAAATCTTCTAAACTTTGGCAGCGGCTTTAGGTCATATCTTTAAAGATACGTAACTTCCCAGATTTGAGGGATATCGACCTCAAATTTGAAATAGTTATAGAAAAATGATTGAATGCATTTGATATATTTCCGCGTTTCTTCATCTTGGACACAACCCAAACGGAACGAAAACTCAAATTTTTCTAAATCTGGTAACGTCTTTAGAGCCAGTGTCAAAGGTGCACTATGCGCTTAATTTTTAGAGATATCGACTTCAAATTTAAGACAATTATAGCAAAACTATACTGTCCCGGAAATAATTCGACCGGAAACTTAAAACCTTCCAAACGCTGCCAGCGTCTATTCAAAGATACGTAACTTCCTTGATTTGAGAGATATCAACCTCAAATATTTGAGACAGTTGTAGAAAAATTAGCAAATTATTTCATATGTTTTCGTTTTTTGATTTCTTTCTTGATCCTAGAAACTACGCGACCGGAAGCGAAGCTCAAATCTTTACGTTCTGGTAATGTCTTTAGAGCTAGCGTGAAAAGTGCACTTAGTTTTGGAGATATCAACTTCAAATTTAGGACAATTATAGAAAAAATATTAAACTATTTGATGCATTTTAACGTTTCTCGCCCAGTTTCTCCATGAATCTTTAGAGTTATTATCGAAGATACTCAGTTTGCTTAATTTTGAAGACACCGACCTGAAATTCGCAACGGTAGTAGAAGGAGTGACGTCATTTGATTTATTTCCTGGATTTTCTATGCAGGAAGCAATTCTAACGGAAATGAAACTTAAGCCTTCCATGTCCTCATCCCAGCATAAGAGTTACTTTTGAAGATACGTAAATCATTTGATTTTACAGATATTGATTCCAAATTTTGACTAGTTGTAGAAAATATATTACATTTAATTTTAATTCATTTTCTACTATTATTACTACGACCATTACCATCGATTTTGATGCGTTTATTATTATAAAGTATAAAAATTTGGCGATTTCCCCTTTCTGTTAAATTCAAATTTACCGCCCAAGAAGCAATGTTGACCACACTGACGAGCGAAAGTACAAACGCTGAAAACAATTGGCAGCATTGACAGTAATGAAATGGAAATACATATTATGATATTATATTTGTACGGAGTTTACATCTATGAAGGGATATAAAATTCCTTATTTTATTAGAATTTTGTGATTTCTTAAATATTCCGTTTAAATGAAATAATATTTCAATTGCCGCCGTCAATTTTACGTTGGTAAGGGTCTGTTACTAAAGTTTTAACCTCAAACGTCAGCAATATGTCAAATCAGTGTTTTGTTATTTTAGGTAATTGACTCGAAAATACCTTTTTAAACAGAAATTTTATAATCGTACCATGTCTTTGCGCGCCCAACTACCCTACATGAACCCATACGACATCCACAAAGCTCTCATCAACGAATATCTCCTGCGACGACCAGGCGATACCAAACTGCTAAAACGAGACACCTCTTGCGATAAAAGGGATATAGACGTGGTAAAAGAGAACCATCGCTTCCTTTGGGACGAGAACCACCGGCCGGATAGCTGGGAGGAAGAATTCGCCCGGAAATATTACGATAAATTGTTCAAAGAATATTGCATCGGAGACCTGAGCCGATACAAAGAGAACAAGGTTCGCTTCATTTTTCTTCTCCGTTTAGATGCTATAGGTGGTAACTTGTATGTACACGTTAACTTTTCGTTTGCAAGATCGCTCTGCGCTGGCGTATAGAGAAAGAGGTGCTGGTCGGAAAGGGGCAATTCATATGCGGGAATAAAGCGTGCGAGAAAAAGGACGAATTAAAGTCCTGGGAGGTGAATTTCGCTTACGTCGAGAAAAATGAGAAAAAGAATGCGTTGGTGAAGATACGTAAGTGTAATAATAATATGACAATTTCTACGGGAGTATCTTTTATGTATCTTGTGTCATAGGACTATGCCCTGACTGCTCGAAAAAGTTGAATTACCGCTCGGAAAAGAGGGAGATCAAGCGCCTTAAGAAGAAGAGTAGAATCAAGTCGAAGTCGGAATCGCCTCAAAGAAGTGAAAGTACGAGCGGCGGTGATGTTAGTTGCAGCATGGATAGGGTGGAAGCGCCTGTAGGTGGTGATACATCGAAATCTGAGGAGTCCCTATGGGAGAATTTGAAACCGATTGAGATCAAGACGCGTGAGGAGGAAATGGATGATTATTTGGAGGATTTGTTATTGTGATTTGATATTTCATAATTATATCTATTTAAGTGTAGTAACAAATATTGAATTTTTTCCTTTTATAATTTAGGTATCGGATGGCTTTCTTAGATTTTGCATTTCCAACAAAAGATAAGAAATTATCGTGTTTGTTATGAATTACTTTCGTTGTGAAAGCCAATTTTCGAAGTGCTATCCGTTTTCTATTAGACACCCTAATGTACTATCGCGGCAACAAAAATCCGGACAAGTCTTATAGGCGATTTTGACTGTTTTCTAGCAGTTTATACCGATCATCTGTCATGTTCATGTCAATTTTAATGTAGCCATTTCTTTTTAATATCGTGAACAGTGTCTTTGGATACTTCAAATCTATTACCTAGTCTTATGGATTATTCTTCCCCAAGTAATGTAATTAATTGCATTTTTAGCAGCACTTAAGGGCGGGTTTCTGGTACACTAATCGAACAGTTACTGGCTAGGTTCAACGCAGTAATGGATAGGTACCTAGCTGGTAACTGTTCGATAAGTGTACCAGAAATCGGCCCTAAATGCAGTATAATGACATGTCAATAATGATTTAAAAAATGAAATAACCGTTCACAAGGGAAAACCAGATTTAAACTACATTATCTTCAGCGTCCGATTTCTTGTTGCCACAATAATACATCTTGCCTATGAAGTATTTGTTCAAAGAATATAGGAAGACGAGCAGCTTTTGTTTGACAGAAATAACCAAGAGTAGAGGTTATGTTGTCAACTGGTTACACTCGGCTGCCAATCCATCAGTAGGGCCAACATGAAATTCCTGGTCACGTGATTACAACTTGAATTTGCTCTCACTCTGTATTATGAACATTTATTATAATCGGATATGACGTCAGGTGCTGACATAGTTGGTTTATAGGTCATTTACGATAGCAGACGAGGATCAGGACCAATAACTTTAAATGATTCCAATTGAAAAAATGTTTTTCTATTCTAGTTTTTATTCGATATCCTTAGTCTTGTATTATAATCTTATACAGTGTGAAAACTTCCCAGACCTCTAAACCTCCACCGAATGTCAAAATTTGATATATTATTGAATTCGTAACGAAAATACCTTTTGAACGATGTGTCACAAATGGAATCATTCCCTTTAAAATTTTTATGTTGGGGGCGAGAAGGGATTGGGAGTAGGATGGGGAGGGGGTAGGGGTACGTTTAAATGGTTTCCCCTCGAAATAATACTAATAAATAATTTTGTAAGTTTCGAATGTTGGCCGTCTGGGAAGGTTTTAAATGAACATACTGTGTATTAAAATACATAAAATACAGTTTTCGTTACTTTTACTTATGAAATTCAGTAAGAATTATATACAATTTCAAATGAATATCAGTTAACTTCAATTCAAAGTAACACTTGGAGATGGAGATGTAAACATACGATTTGGCAACATCGCGTGACGTATATGTTGATGACGTGCCTCGTCCGTTACCTTAAATAAACTATAGGTATAGAATAGATGATGATGAAAAAGGTTTGATAAAAGAGTGGATAACGTGTTACTATTAAGTAGTGTAAACCGGTCTTTGTCTTCAGTTACGTGCAAGGCGCGATATTAAAATTCGGAGAAGTTAGGGCGTCAGTCCGGTTTACACTACTTAATAATAACCCGTCATCCACTCTTTTATCAAACCTTAGTGGTGAAGGTCGTTTTATGTTGAAATACGTCAATACTTACTCTTTACTCGTATTTTGACAAGTTTATAAACTCGTGAAATTAAAGCTGTTTCCCTACGTGACATTTGTTGGTACATGTAATTTGTTCTTGCGAGGGCGTCGCCAGGGAAGAGCAGTGCCCCTACCCCCGCCCTCTCCACCCCCAGATAAATTGTATTTATTGTACCTAAAGGGTTTTCAAATAGGCAGCCGCCTTTCGTCATTCATAATTATGACGTCTCATCCTAGCATTGATGCCAAATCGTATGTTTAATAATTCTATTGTACCGGTTAAGGTTATGTATAATACTTGTTTTCATTTTGATGTATGGGTATCTGATAATTTTTTAGTTGAAAATGTCTGAATTTAATAATTAATTCAAAAATTTATTAAAATGTCACCAATCAAAACAATAACCTCTGTCAGAGGCACTATTAGAGGATGTTGCAACTTAGAAAATTACAAAAACATATAAAAGCGAATGTCACTAAATTTTGCATACTAATTTTTTGTTTATTTTGAACCACGTGTACAATTCATATTTTAAGCATTATCCATTATCTTGCCCTTCCCTGGTACGATTGGTTGGCGACGCCCTTGCAAGCTATTACACAGTTTTCATTGGCAGCTTCTTAAGTAACGAACTTCTGTGAGTGAGCGTTAAACTCTACTTCTACTTCTTTGACTGGTATCCAGGGTGTTTGTCAGCTTTTGGTGGAGGGGGTGGGGCGTGGGGGTATAGTTACAGACAAAAAATAGCAAATAACTTGAGCACAGTATATTATCCATTTTTAAACATAAAATAAAACAGGTATAATACAAAAATCTATATAAAAATATTTCATGTTATATCATTCAATAATAAGACGAAAAAATAAGTTACAAATATGGCACACGCACACGCACACACACACACACAACAAAAATTTTGGTTAGAATATTTTTCGAAACGAAAAATATCGACGCGATTACAGAAAACTAACGGAACTTAAATAATAATAAAAAAATTTCTTTTAAATTTCCCTAACTCGAACTTTGATTTAAACTCGATCATCATCAATACATTTTATGCTGCTTCTTAATCGTTAAATTGTAGCCATTTTATCATTCTTCTCCGTCATCATATTTAAGGCTGTGCGACAAATTGTTTTAGCCGAGAGATAAAAATTGCATGTATATCTACGTAGAGAGAAAAACAAACCGGACGAGGACGCCACCTCTCGACGGTTAACAACAATTTCATAAAAAGTTCGTATAAAAAAAAAATTCCCGTTTTCGTGAGAGTCCTCCACTTATTTACATCCGTCGAATTCCCCCTGCCTCTCTCTCTCTCTCTCTTTCTCTCTGTGCCTATTCGAACTTGTCGCCGTTCTTCATAATCTTATCTTCGTTCTCGTCCTCGGAGAAGTCCTCGTCGTGGTTGTGTGTCACCGATCTGGGAGTTTCGGGTCTGACGTGCGGTATCAAACTTTGAGCGCGCTCGTACTAAAAGCAAACGTGAATAAATATTATTAAGCCGGGTCACATTCGATACGGGCCGATTTTACATGTCTTACTCTCGGCGGCTGTTGGTCGGAGAAATCGTCCGATTGGCTCAATTTCGGCGCCTCCAGGATGAAGCGTTGTTCGTGAGCGACGGTGGATTCGTGCGGTAATAACATCGCCGGCGCCCGGAACATGTACGAGAAAGGATAATAGAGGAGATTGAGGTGGGTAGCGGCGTACAAATCGGCGTATCTGACCACCTATAAACGAGCAAAAAACGAAAATATATACGTTAGGATCGAAACGGTAGACCGCCGTAGGATCTTACTTGAGATGAAAAGAAAGTTTGTCTAGATCCAGATCTGAAGAGGCTTCCCATCATACCGTACGACATATCCATCTTATGCGTTACGTCCCTGATCGAAGCCCGGAGCTTTGAGATGTCGGGTTTTTCTTTGGTACTGCTATCGAGATTCCTGTAAATGAGAGGAAACGACTTAAGTTTTCTTTTTCAAAGAAGAGGATGCGACGATGTAAACGCCATTCAGTCGGCGAAATTCATAATACATGATTTGAGTTGCACACTAGCGCCAACGAGCAGTGGCGGAGGTTCGATACATACAGTATAACTGCGAGTCTCAATGAGTAAACTGGGCAGATATGCGGTATGATGAGTCATCTGTCCTTTTCACAATGTAATATATTATAGAGGACAAACGACAGATGACTCATCATACCGCATATTTACCCAGTTTAAGGGGAAATATGCGGTATGAGAGCCATCTGTCCTTTTCACAATGTAATATTACACTACAGAGGACAAAGGACAGATGACTCATCATACCGCATATTTGTCCAGTCTATCAATAAGATCTGTTGTGTATACATGTACGCTGCCGAAAATACTATTTCGCAGTTCTAAACGACCACGCCACTGGCTATTGGCGCAAATTGAGCAACTCTATAGATGATCATCTACAGTCTAGAACAAGGATTCCCAACGGAGTTCACGTTGGGGGTACATGGAAGTTAAAAAGGGTCTATAGTATTCAAGGGGTATATTTGGGGTTGATGGTGATGTTTCTCGATTTTATTTTATTTTTAAGGAGTGTACTCGTCTTCCAATGTGACCCAGAAAAGTTGGAAGTTGCACAACTCCGAAGCTAGAGTCTAGACCATCCTTCTCCCCCTTCCCTCCCGTCAAACTCGAAAATTGTTGACATCACAAATTCGCACAAAGTGACCCTCCCTCCTCCCCTCGAGAATCTTGCATTTTTCGAAATTTCACAAAATCAGTGTGCAACTCATCAGGAAAAAAAACTAGAAAAGCATAGTTTATTCCACATAGGGTTCCCTGTAGATGACTTATGGGAAATTAAAACAGCGTTGCCATGTTATTTCCAAAAACCAACAAACGATGGTGTTCGTTGCGCATAATTTTTGTTTTTTTCTTCTTTTGTTAGAAATGGCCTACTTTAGTGATGAACTTCTGAATGAAGTACATGATTCAACCCACGTTTTCTCAAAGATCCAGATTAGAAACAAAAATGAAGAAAAAAAGCCAAAGAAGTATAGTTTATTCGACATAAAGTTCCAAGCAGATGGCTTATAGGAAATCAGAGTGATGTCCCATGTCATCCTCTTAACCTTCCTATACTCACGCATACGGTCTGTGAGACCGATTTATATAGTATAGCATACGTCTTTCATTTTGACGTGAGTATAGGAAGGTTAACAACCAACTACGATGTTCGCTGCGCATTGTTTTGATGTTCTTTTGTTGGATGTAGCCTATCTTGGTGATGACTTTGAACTTTTCGAGGAAGCGCATGATCAGCTCCGGTCCATGTTTCCCCAAAGACCCAGATTTTCGAAAAAAATACTAGAAAAATACAGTTTATTCTTCGCAGGGTTCCCAGTAGACGGCTTATGGCCAAGTCACCCCAAGAATCAACAAACAAGGATGTTCGTTGCGCATAATTTTTGTTGGGAGTGGTCTATTTTGGGAATGACCTAGAACTTTTCAAGGAAGCATATGATTAGCTCCAACCCATGTTTTCTCAATAAAACCCATATTTTTAGAAAAAAAAAAGTGGAGAGAAGTACAGTTTATTCCACAAAGAGTCCCGAGTATACGGCTTATGAGAAATCTGAGCGGTGTTGCCGTGTCACCTCCAACAACCAACAAACGAAAGTGTTCGGCGCGTATAGCGTTGTTTTTTCTTCATTTATTGGATGTAGCCCATTCGTGTGATCTTGAACTTTGCAAGGAAATACATGATAAGCCCCAAATCGTGTTCTCAAAGACGCAGATTTCTTGGTAAGAAAAATGGAATCATCGGTGTTGCCATATCACCATTGTTAGAGATTTATATATTTACATAGAGCAGCGCGACTTTCGGATTAAATCGTCGCAACGGAGCTTAGGAGAGAGAGCGGGAGAAAAGGATGATTTTACCTAATTTATACGAACTAAAGTGAGAGCGTATTGCTAGGACTCTATGCGGAATAAGGAGTTGTTCATTCTTACTTGTACATCTCGCCTAATTTCACGTCCAACTGCTGCAACTCTTCGAACAGCTGACACTTATCGGTCCAAACGTGCAACTCCCTCACCAATTCCGGTATTATCAGGAACGTCCTCCATCCTCGAGTCTTCTTGCTCCTGAGGATGTCGCCGAAGATATGATCACCGACGTACAGCACGTCCTTGCCTTTCGCCCCGATCAGTTCGGTGAAAACGTCGCAAGATCCTGAAAATGAGGATGGTTACACAAACGAAACGTCAACATCTCGTTAAGAGAACGTTGATGAAATCGTCATATATGTATCTTATATGGGATTTTTGAAAAATTTAAGCGTCGAATAGCAGAACTCATCAACCAGATCTTTTTGGACGATGCCCACCACTTTTAGGTCAATCAAATATATGGTAGTTAAGCTGTTAAATTTTTTATTAATTATCCCTACCACTTTTTAGGTCAATCAAAGACAAAATTGAACTCACGCTGTTAAATTTTTTTCTAATTATCTCCACTACTTTTTGTAGGTCAACCAAGGGCAAGATTGAATTTAGGCTGTTAAATTCGATTTTGTCCTTGATTGCCTTAAAAAAGTGGTGGAGATAATCCAAAAGATAATATTTATAGGTCTCGATTTACATATATACAATATTTACCTCCAGAGTAAACTTGTTCCCTTTGAAGCGGCCCGGTGTGTATCCCCACTCTCAAGACTCCGGTAGACGTGTCGACTTGTCGAAGGATGGTACCTTCGCCGAAGAACAAAGGTTTCCTCGCGTCGACCACAATCGTGTCGAAATAGGTCTTCCAGTTGCGATGCGGATCTTCCGGCTAAGCATCGTTTGAAAGTTAATTTCAAATTATAATAAAAGCGTATATCGGTTATCCCTTTCTATTCTTCGGAAAGAGATGGAAATATTTGCTTTTATCATTAAGCGCAAAAACTCACCTTGGCACCGTGCGGAAAATCGAAAAGGTAAGTCATGATGTGATCGGTAAAGTTGTAATCGCTATTCGTCAGTAGGAACGTTTTGGCTCCGCTCTCCCTCAATCTTGCCAGAAACATCGGCAATCTTTCGTCCTTTTTCACGTACTGTTGAAGATTTTCAACCGTCTTCTTTTTGAGATCGCCCTGAAGGTGGACCCAATCGACGGCGTTTCGAACGTCCTGCGAATTACGTGGGGAAAAATCACTCTCAAACGACGGTACGAAATGGATGGGGGAGGAGTAGGACGAGGGGGAAAGGGCGATGGATGAGGGGGAATTGAAGGGGATTGGCTTACCTGAAAGATGGATTTGAAAGACATGAAAAGCTCGCCGCACTTCACGCCGTTCAGTGTTTTCGCGTACTGTGGCGAATTGGAAAAGAAATCCATCAGGCATGCTAGCAAATAGGTCTCTGGCAGGTTGAATAGCGTGTTTAGCACGTACACCCGGCTCTCGTCCAGCTTTAAAAACTTATTCGGATAGAGTTCGTATACTTGTGAGCTACAAGTGGCAACCAAAAAGAGAGAGAGAGAGAGATCGATATGTCAGTAGTAGTCGTTTTTGTTAGTTATCTCGAGAGTTAAATGGAATGAAACGAAGCGATATGATTGGAGGATGAGACGTTTTGTCATTTTGAAAAATTTTCCGAAACTGAGAACAAAAAAAAAATCGGCGCCCGGCGTCATTCTACAACGAGACAAAGAGGACCAAAAATTGGTTTGCAATTAGAGAAGCATTCCAAATTTTGTTTGCTACCAAAAAACATGAGACAAAATTTTGTTTTGGACAAGAAAATTTGGTGTGGGACAAGAAAAATTTCATCAAAATTTGTTTGGCACAAAAAGAATTAAACAGAATGTTGTTAGGTACAAGAAAAATTAAGTACAAATTTCTTGGGAACAAAAAAAAAATAACATAAAATTTTGTTTACTACAAGAAAATTGAAATAAAATTTTGTTTGGTAAAAAAAAGATAATAAAATTTTATTTGGTATAAAGAAAAAATTACACAGAATTTTGTTTCACACTTTTGCAAAACATTTTCTCGAAAACCGAAATTCAAATTTTGATACCAAAGGAATGTTCACCGGGAATAAATTCTTTTTTAGGATTTTATTTTTAGTAAATCCATTCTCAAAATAACATAGAATTTCAAAATAATTTTATTTATTTATTTACGTTCTCAAGTATGCGAGCGTCAAGATCCCAAAACATAAAACATTAAAAAATTGCTTTCGATAAGTTTCTCAAAACGCGCACGATGACATTTTTCTCGAATATTAAAATAAAACGTTTCATCTCTCCGCATGTAAATCTGGCAAGGCGTCGTTAAATCGATTGCCAAATATTTTTTTTCTTTTGCAGCATAGGTAGTTTGTTACGTGTACGAACCGCATGAGCGAGCACTTACTGTTTGAGGAATTCGAAACCGTGGACGCAGACCAGTATGTTCCCGTAGGCGTCCACTTTGAGCAAATTGCCGTACAGGGCGTCAAACCATAATCCTCTGCAATTAAAAAATTTTTTTAAAAATAATACGGTAATACGGTTGTACGTAGTTAAGAAGAAGAAATTAGAATACCGCTAGAAAAAAAGAAGAAAAATTCTTAAAATTATTACAGAAAATAATAAATAAATCAATAAAGAAGAAACTGTTGCCAAAGATGATAAAAGTAATCATCTGTAATTTTAAAATATTTTTAAAAATACAGAACGATTGTACGTAGTTCAGAAGAAGAAATGAGATACCGCTAGAAAAAGAAGAAACACCCTTAAAATTATTACACACAAAAAAAGAATTAAATATGTAAATACATAAATCAATAAAGAAGGAAGTGTTGCCGAAAATGACGCAAGCAATCTTCTGTAATTTTATAATTTTTTTTTAAAATACGAAACGGTTGTACGTAATTAGAAATTAGATACTACTAAAAAAATAATAAAAAATAAAATTACAAAAAAATACATAAATCAATAAAAAGAAAGTGTTGCTTAGATGATGAAAGTAATCCTCTGTAAAGAAGAAATTAGATATCAGTAAGAAAAAAATAAATAAATACATTCTTAAAATTATTCCAATAATAATAAATAAATACACAAAAAGGAATTACCTTATGGCGAAAGAAGGATCGTATTCGAATTCTAGAATCTCCTGCGGGTACCCTATGTAAACCATACGCTCCTTAACCAGGTTAAATCCCAACTTTTCGTATTCCGGCGAGATGTACTCTAAAACGAAAAATTTAAAAAATTCGCACCTGAATTGAAAGAAAAAAAAAAAAAGAAAGAAAAATCAAATAATTACGGCGAAAATTCTAAATACGTAAACGAGATGAACTTTATCCTACCAACATTGAAAAAAAATATTTTGGGGTACTTACCTGCCAATGTATAATCCATGTCGAATCCATAGAATTTGATGTTTTCTAAATGTAAGCTTCTATTAACGAAAATTCTGGAAAAGAAGAAAAAATTGAAAAAACCAGCAAATCGTAAGAACCGGTTTATTGCTTAATTTTCATTTTACTTTTACCCCGACATCACAAACAATAATAAAAAAAAAAGAAAAGAAATCGGATTTGCGCGATAGTTTCGAATTTGTTTTAGTTGGGGAGGCACGCAGATTAATAAAAAAATTAGAAAGTTCCGTACATGGAGGAAAAGGCATCTAAAAAAACGCAGAACTCTCTAGCCATCACAAATGTTATATAAAAATATAGATATTTACAACAATTTTTACAGAAAAATACATCTTTACAAAAAATATAATCAAAAATGATTTTTTTCCCCAGTATCTCCCGCCGCCTTAGTAGAGCGTCGGGGAAATTATAACAAAAGAATGTTTTCAAAAATTAGAAAATTTCCAAAAATTATTAAAAAATATATTATAGACAGTTTGCAGACACGAGCCGATTAGTATTCAATTATCCTTATATATTTTTCTTTTATTTCATATAATTTTTCTCCCTTAAAAACGGAAATCAACAAAAGAAGACTCGACGACTACGAGAAATTAAAATATCGCTGCGGGATCCACTCCAGAAATACAAAAAGAAATCTACAATGCCCAAGTTTAGGGAACATGTTTAGAATTCAAAAGTTTCAAAGAAAATTGGGAAAAAAACTAATTAAACTCAATGGGGGAGGTGAGGGCTATTTTAAAGTAAAAATATCGAAAAATAAATGGAAAGGGGCGTGCGGGAATGAAATTTTCGAATTTCCGTCTTCCTGAAGGATTTCCCTAATTAACTATTCGTTAGGAGAGAGGAGGTTCAGTTAATTTCCTATTTAATGCCCATTTTTTTGTTGGAAAATTACCGTAAGTGAGGTGAGCCACTTCTTCTGTTTCCTTAATTTTTCATATTTTGGATAAAAAATTCAGAAAATCGACCTGGACTTAATCGTATTTTTTGATAATTTTGGCTTTGGAAAGTATCGCTTCAAGAAACAACATTTAGAAAACTTCTTTTTCTTTAGTTATTGATATTTTAAGTGCAAAATTCCCAAAAAACAACTTGAACCTGATCGATTCTTTTGACAATTTTGATGAGAAAGTATCGCTTCAAAAAATGAAAATTCAAAAATTATTTAAAAATGACGTAAAAATACCGTAAATGAGGGCATCGAAGAGCGAGTTCTTCTGTTTCTTTAATTTTTCATATTTTGGATTAAAAATTCAGAAAATCGACCTGGACTTAATCGTATTTTTTGATAATTTTGGCTTTGGAAAGTATCGCTTCAAGAAACAACATTTAGAAAACTTCTTTTTCTTTAGTTATTGATATTTTAAGTGCAAAATTCCCAAAAACAACTTGAACCTGGTCGACTTTTTTGACAATTTTGATGAGAAAGTATCGCTTCAAAAAATGAAAATTCAAAAATTATTTAAAAATGACGTAAAAATACCGTAAATTAGGGCATCGATGAGCGAGTTCTTCTGTTTCTTTAATTTTTCATATTTTGGATTAAAAATTCAGAAAATCGACCTGGACTTAATCGTATTTTTTTGATAATTTTGGCTTTGGAAAGTATCGCTTCAAGAAACAACATTTAGAAAACTTCTTTTCTTTAGTTATTGATATTTTAAGTGCAAAATTCCCAAAAAACAACTTGAACCTGGTCGATTTTTTGACAATTTTGATGAGAAAGTATCGCTTCAAAAATGAAAATTCAAAAATTATTTAAAAATGACGTAAAAATACCGTAAATGAGGGCATCGATGAGCGAGTTCTTCTGTTTCTTTAATTTTTCATATTTTGGATTAAAAATTCAGAAAATCGACCTGGACTTAATCGTATTTTTTGATAATTTTGGCTTTGGAAAGTATCGCTTCAAGAAACAAAATTTAGAAAACTTCTTTCTCTTTAGTTATTGATATTTTAAGTGCAAAATTCCAAAAAAACAACTTGAACCTGGTCGATTTTTTGACAATTTTGATGAGAAAGTATCGCTTCAAAAAATGAAAATTAAAAAATTATTTAAAAATGCCGTAAAAATACCGTAAATGAGGGCATCGATGAGCGAGTTCTTCTGTTTCTTTAATTTTTCATATTTTGGATTAAAAATTCAGAAAATCGACCTGGACTTAATCGTATTTTTTGATAATTTTGGCTTTGGAAAGTATCGCTTCAAGAAACAAAATTTAGAAAACTTCTTTTCTTTAGTTATTGATATTTTAAGTGCAAAATTCACAAAAAACAACTTGAACCTGGTCGATTCTTTTGACAATTTTGATGAGAAAGTATCGCTTCAAAAAATGAAAATTCAAAAATTATTTAAAAATGCCGTAAAGATACCGTAAATGAGGGCATCGATGAGCGAGTTCTTCTGTTTCTTTAATTTTTCATATTTTGGATTAAAAATTCAGAAAATCGACCTGGACTTAATCATATTTTTTGATAATTTTCGCTTTGGAAAGTATCGCTTCAAGAAACAAAATTTAGAAAACTTCTTTCTCTTTAGTTATTGATATTTTAAGTGCAAAATTCCCAAAAAAAACAACTTGAACCTGGTCGATTCTTTTGACAATTTTGATGAGAAAGTATCGCTTCAAAAAATGAAAATTCAACAATTATTTAAAAATGCCGTAAAAATACCGTAAATGAGTTCATCGATGAGCGAGTTCTTCTGTTTCTCTACTTCTTCATATTTTGGATTAAAAATTCAGAAAATCGACCTGGACTTAATCGTATTTTTTGATAATTTTGGCTTTGGAAAGTATCGCTTCAAGAAACAAAATTTAGAAAACTTCTTTTCTTTAGTTATTGATATTTTAAGTGCAAAATTCACAAAAACAACTTGAACGTGGTCGATTCTTTTGACAATTTTGATGAGAAAGTATCGTTCCAAAAAATGAAAATTCAAAAATTATTAAAAAAAAATCAAAAATTATTTCAGCACGTGAATCTATCTATACTTTTGATTAGAATTTTATTAGCTCAGAAGACGTTTTTACTATTACGTCTCCGGCTTTAAAAAACATCTGCTACATATACGTACAAGGAAGGTGAAATTTTTAAACTGATGGAATTTTATCGGAAGAAGTGACGAAAATGTATGATAGCGTAATTATCAGCGCATAGGAATCTCATTCGTTAAGTTGACTTTTAAGCGACGAAGGTTACGCCGCTTTCGAACAGCTGTTTCGTCGAAACCAAGGCCGGTTAGAAATTGACGATGATAAAAAACAAAAGAAAACAAAACACAATAATAATAATAATAATAATAATAATAATAATAATAATAATAATAATAATAATACCAATAATAATAATAATAATAATAATAACAATAATAATAATAATAATAATAACAATAATTTTAAGAATTTTATGATTTTAATGAATTTTAAGAATTTTTGGGTCTGTATCGTTATATCATTTTCAGATTTTTGAAATTTAGTTTTCATTTATTAATATCGAAGCTTCCTAACAAGTTTCTTTTTATATTTTTTTAAGGTAGCGTTTAAAAATATTTCTAAAAATGCGAAAGGGAGACGGTCTTCATCCCACGATATTTCTGGAGGGGACGAGGGGGTGATTAAACGCATTCTTTATTTGAACATAAAATTCCTAATCCAATCAACATGCAGCTCGCGCGAACAAAGAAATCTAATCATCGAGCGATAAGAAAAACTTCTCTGAACTTCTACGAAACAAATGAATCGATTCTCCCCCAATCGCATTTCAGGCTAAAACCATCCGGGAATGCACCCACTTATAACAAAAGCTAATTCGATCCTAAACGAGTTATTTCCTCATGCCCACACGATCTCCAATTTGTCTACTCATCCGCCGGATACGACGACAAAAAAAAAAAAAAAAAGGAAAAAACAAAAACGAGAAAGGCGAAACACTCACTCGTTAAAAGCGAAAGTCCTATCTGGTCCTATCCTGAACAGGTACGGAAAATTATCGAAACGCATATTGTCGCTGTTAACATCGGAAAAACACGAACGTTGCAACCGAAAACGACGACCGCTCGTCGAATACTGGGACCCGACGGATTTTTTCGCACGGAAATATACGCGTCGGATGATGACGGACGATGAGGTGATGAAAATATGAACGTGATCGGGACATCGAGAACCAAACGTTTCGTGTAAGCGCGCTAATGACGAATTATGAATGAAATTGTTTACTACACGATAGGCGGGGTGTGTCAAACAGACGTGCGGTATGGAACCGGAAATGATAAGAAAAATATAATAAAAATATATTTAAAAATCATATCCGAGGTTGGGGGACGGGGGCAGAAGGGGGCAACATTCTGGAAACTATCAAAGATGGTATCACTTTGTTTAGAAACAAAAATTACATCCCGCCTTCTCCCCCAACCTAAGAAAACAAAAAGTTGTACTTAAAAATCTCAAAATTAGTGTCGCTTCCATAAATCAAAAATTAATACATCAAAATTTTTGTATCTACGGGGCGCAATGGGAGACGCAGTGGAAAATCTTAAATACTGTACAAAAAAAAAAACAGAAATTCTAACTGGGATAATGACGGGGAGAAATTATTAAGATGAGTGTTACATCAGTAGGATAAATGAATAAAAATTCTATCTGTAGGGGGTACAATTGTAACATAATAAGAAGTGGAAAATCTAAGGAAAAGGGGAAGGGTAATAGATTCCGCTTAGGTTGGTGTGAGTTTCATTTGAAAATATTTTTACGCCCCCTCCTCCCCAATTCCTGCGACGTATAAGCGATGGGGGAGAATTCTTGAAATCCGTTTCGATTCGATAAAACAGATATAAATAAATTCGAATTTTTATCTGTAGGGGGCCCTAATGAAAAAAAAAGTTCGAAATCTTATGAAAAGGCGAGGGGGCGGGGTGCAGTGTGAAATCTTCTTAGAACACTTTTACACTCTACGACTGAAAAGAAAAACAATTTCGAACTACTCGGAACAGAGAGCGGGAGAAATTATTGAGATGAGTGTCGCATCAATGAAACAAATGAATAAAAATTCTATCTGTGAGGGGAGGGGCGGGGACACAATTTATCAAAAAAAAAAAAAAAAGAAAATCTAAGGGAAACGAGAGCGGAAAATAGCATAAAATTCTGGTTATGTTGGTGTGTAGTTGATTTAAAATATTTTTGCGCCCCCACAACTTAAAACAAACGAGAATTTATACATGCGCGGTATTAGCGATGGAGGGGAGGGGATTCTTGAAATGAGTGCCGCTTCAATAAAACAAACATAAATAAAAAATTTATGTGTAGGCGGCACAATAAAAAGAAAGAATTTTTTCGGTTTAGCTTCAGTAAAAAAATTATGGCGTAATTTAAAACGAAAATCGAATGTTCACTTTTTACAAACGAAAATCGAATGTTCATTTTTTACAAAGCAAAATCGGATGTTCACTTTTTACAAACGAAAATCGAATGTTCACTTTCTGCAAACGAAAATCGAATGTTCACTTTCTACAAACGAAGATCGAATGTTCACTTTTACAAACGAAAATCGGATGTTCACTTTCTACAAACCAAAATAGAATGTTCACTTTCTACAAACGAAAATCGGATGTTCACTTTTTACAAACGAAAATCGAATGTTCATTTTTTACAAAGCAAAATCGAATGTTCACTTTTTACAAACGAAAATCGAATGTTCACTTTCTGCAAACGAAAATCGAATGTTCACTTTCTACAAACGAAGATCGAATGTTCACTTTTTACAAACGAAAATCGGATGTTCACTTTTACAAACCAAAATAGAATGTTCACTCTCTACAAACCAAAATAGAATGTTCACTTTCTACAAACGAAAATCGAATGTTCACTTTCTACAAACGAAAATCGAATGTTCACTTTCTACAAACGAAAATCGAATGTTCACTTTTTACAAACGAAAACCGAATGTTCACTTTTTACAAACGAAAATCGAATGTTCACTTTTTACAAACGAAAATCGAATGTTCACTTTCAACAAACGAAAATCGAATGTTCACTTTTTACAAACCAAAATCGAATATTCACTTTTACCAACGAAAAAGTAGAAAATAAAATTCTACATATCTCTCATATAAATTATCTCACTGAAATGTGATTATGTGAGAGATATGTAGAATTTTATTTTCTACCTTTTTCGTTCGTATTTGTAACTCTCCCCAAGCTCTTACAACTATTTTTCAAATTGTTCACTTTTTAGTTTTTCCAGTATGTGTTCAGTTCTTAACATTTTTTTTTTTAGAAATTTCAAGAAATCGTTTGGAGTCCTGTCAAACGTTGCGATCCGGAATGAAAGTTCTCAATGTTCATTTCTCAGTTTTCCTCCATCATATCTTCAAGTTTTGATAAAATTGTCTTTGTATAAGGAAAATTTTTGAACTTGCCAGCAAGAAAAACCTTTTTGGAGTCCTCCCGAATGCTACGATTTAGAACGAAAATTTTCGAATATTCGCTTTTCGTTTTCCTCCAATATTTTTTCAGTTTTTAATAGTTCTTTGGTATAACTTTGACCTTATCTTCAAGACAACGTTTTGGAGTTCTTCCGAACGCTACGATTTAGAACGAAAATCGATTATTCACTTTTCACAAGTTTTCTCAGGTTTTTAGAAATATCTTCGAGAAATCTTCGGGAGTTCTATCAAACGTTGGACCTGAAATATGTTCATTTCTCAGTTTTTCCATTATTTCTTCAAGTTTGGAAAATCTCTCCTTTACAATGAGATAATTCTTGACCAAGGGCAAGGATTGTTGCGATTCACAAAGAACTTTTGGTTTTTTCTTTGTAATAAGCAAAATTTTGAACTTATCAGCCATGAAAAACCTTTTTGGAGTCCTCCCGAATGCTATGATTTAGAACGAAAGTCTCGAATGTTCACTATTCATGTTTTTCCGATATTTTCTCAATTTTTAGCAACCCTAAACTGGTAATTCGAATAATCTTGGGCTTATCCTCGAGACAAAATTTTGGTGTTCTCCCGAATACTATGATTTGGAACGAAAATGGACTGTTCACTTCTCAGTGTTTCCAATACGTCTTGACAATTATTGCTAGATTTTTAGAAATTTCCTATCTTCAAGAAATCTTTGGAAGTCCTATCAAACGTTCGCCCTGAAACATGTTTGTTACTCAGCTCTTCTATTATTTTTCGAGTTTTGACAGTCTTCTCTTTGTAATGGGAAATCTTTTGAACTTAGGAAAAACCTTTAGACTTGGACTGAAGGTCTCGAATATTCACTCCTCGTATTTTCCAGTATGCCATCACTTTTTAACAGCTCTTTGGTAATACGAATTTTTCTTTTTAGGCTTATCTTCAAGGAGAACTTTTCGAGTTCTCCCGAATACTGTGTGATTTAGAACGAAAATCGAGTGTTCATTCCTCTTTTTAGTGGTATTTCTTCAATTCTTGACAGACGTTTTCAGATATATCCTAGGCTTAGCCTCAAGAAATCTTTTGGAATTCTACCAAATCGATCCGGGACGAAAGTCCAATGTTCTTTTCTAAGCTTTCCCCGATTATTTCTTCAAGGTTTGATAAATTTTTTGGTTGTAATACGAAATTTTTGAACTCATTGGCAAGGGAAACTTTTTGGGGTCCTCCCGAATGCTAGGGTTTAGAACGAAAGTCTCGACATTTTATCGCAATATTTCCTTAGTTTTTAACAGTTCTTCGATAATTCGAATATTTTTGAGCCTATTTGCAACGAAACATTTTTGGATTTCTTCCGATTACTGCGATTTCGAACGAAAATTGAGCGTTCATTCCTCAGTTTTTCCAGTATGCCTTCAGTTTTTGACTGGTTTCTAGGAATTGGTCAGGTTTATGTTCAAAAAAAAAAAAAAAAATTTGGAGTCCTATCTATTGATTGCAAAGACACCGAAAAAGCTCTTTGAGGACGGTTGAAATAATTCAGTTACACGTTGAGACAAGTGTAACTCAAATTGAGATTATATTCAAACATTACATTGTAATTTTGATGAAAGTTGACGAAATAAAAAATAAAAGAGGGGAGGTGTCGTGTCGTGAGACACCCGACAAGAGCGAAGCTCTCTACGCATTTGATGCTTATTTGAATAAAAGATAAAATTCTATAATTGAATAAACAATGTATAAAGAAAAAGTATTTCCTTTCGAAACCGATGATATATAAATTGAAGCTGAATTTGATATAAATTCGAGTCCGAATAATAAGAGCGCCATCTGATGGGCGGAGATGCAAATAGGATGCGATAAGTATGCGTGTGTGAGAGAGAGAAAGAACAAATGAAAAATTAAACAATTGGTGCCTATTTGAAAAAAAAGATAAAATTCTAAAATCGAGTAAAAATAAACAATGTATAATGAAAAAGTATTTCATTTCGAAACGGATGGTAAATAAGTTGAAGTTGAATTTGAAGTAAGTTCGAGTCCGAATAAAGGCAGTGCCATCTGACGAGGGGAAGACGCAAATACGGCACATTTTGCTCCTTCGATGCGTATGTGTGTGCGTGTGAGAGAAAAAGAACTAACGAAAGAAGAAAGATAGCACTAAAAAGGGTCTATTTGACAATTTCAAGCGTCTCACTTTTTCCCAGTTAACTCTCGCCACAGAAGCTGGCCAAAAGAGCTTTGCTCTAAAAATTAAAGTCAAATTCGTAGAGTTTATGGATCGATTTGTATCCCAAAGCAACGGTGTGAAATTAGGAAATTATCAAAGTGCTAAACGAGTGCTAAATGCTTTGTAAGAGTTTTACTACTAATTGTAAGAAGACCTTGTGTTCGATCTAACGCGTTTCAGATATTTACGTACATACATAGGTACTTTGCTGGCTCCAAACGCGCTCATTGTATTGTTATATTGTACATGTTTTCGAGCACGTTTTGTTTTGAATCGCGATCGTGGGAACGAGGCGACGTCCTGTATATGTATGTAAATATATACATCTAATAATCAATTACTACCAATAACGATAAGCTAACGATCCCACGATTCGTAATTCCTTTGTCACCGCAATTTTTCAACGCTTCCCCGTTTCTAAGACCAAAATCTTCCAGTTGATACGAGGCGTTGATAACGAACGAGGTCTCGAAACCGGTCGGAATGCGTGCAATTATACCGGACGAGTCGTATCTAGTGGTGGTAGATGTTGAACCAGTCTTTAGTTTTGAATCATTCTTTTGTTTTGTATCACGCGTTTGTTTGCCTTATTCGCTTGTTTATTCATCTATTTATTAGTGTTTTCCGTCATATATATGAACATATATATATTTGGTTGAAGATTAAATCAGTCCAATGTATAAAAGCGCTGCTAGAAACGTATTTCGTGAAGTAAATAAATATAATTCCGATTGCGCAAGCTATTTCAAGGAGACGCATTTCTCGACGTAACTTCCTAACACGCCCTGACTCCCCATATTTGCTTCGTTGTAAGTCCATTCGTGAGATCGCAGTTCCGTTAGATCTTTTAGAATATTAATTTTTTTTTTTGTATAGATAAACTTAAGTACTATGAACAAGAGAGAAAGGGGCAGGGGAGGGGAGGGGGAGAATAGTTAGGGTGTTATTTTCTATTTTTAATTTTTTGTGGAATGTCGGTCATGTTTCTAAAATAGAAGTGGTACTTTTGCTTTTCCTCTTTAAAGCGATGTTTCCGTTTTATACCATACGTATTTACGTATACAGGGTGAGATTTTAGAACGCTTCCATTTTTTTTTCTTCAATTATTTTTGAGTTACGCCTGTCCTCGTAATTTTTTTAAATGGGAACCTGTTAATTGCACTCTACCATTCGATAGAGAATTTTTTCTCTTTACAATAGAATTTTTTTTTGAATTTATTTAATAACATTTTTACTAGAAAACATCGGTTCAAGTATTTAATAAATGTTACATGTAAGATAGACACAATTATCTGCAATAAAGTGATAATAACTAAATTTGACGCGACGAAACTCGGCCGATGTTTTCTTGTAAAAATGTTATTAAATAAATTAAAAAAAAAACAAGGAGAAGGCAAGGTAATCGGATTTTTGTAATTTTTGATATTTATGGTACGTGTAGTTTGCACCTTAAACAAGAATATTTTGGAGTAGTTCGACGCAACGTTCATAAATTACTGAGATAATCGATGTTGAAGTTTGACCCACCATTTAAATCCGCTAGATATAATACGATTGTCAATTGGACTCGTGGCCTAGTCGATAGCGTTTTGGTGCGGTATTCACGAGATCGCTGGTTCGGGTCTCGTCACGGGACATTTCTTTTTCTTCCATTTAAAACGCACCATATGTTTTTTTCATAGATCTTCTTCTCATATCAAAAATTATGAACAAACAAAATATATGAACTATATGCAGGAACATTCTTCAAGTACTTCATTAAAATGCAGAATCGGTTGATAAACAATATTCATTCTGAATTAACTTAACAATAAGGTAATAATAAAAATGTTGCTTCCCATGTTTCTATGATAACTACCATTCTGGCTCGTGCCACACTGCGAAAACATATGGTGCGTTTTGAATGGAAGAAAAAATGTCCCATGACGAGACCCGAACCAGCAATCTCCTGAGTATCGCACCAAAACGCTATCGACTAGGCCACGAGTCCAATTGACAATCGTATTATATCTACTGGATTTAAATGGTGGGTGAAACTTCAACAACGATTATCTCGGTAATTTATGAACGTTGCGCCGAACTACTCCAGAATATTCTTATTTGCGGTCCAAACTACACGTACCATAAATATAAAAAATTACAAAAATCCGATTACCTTACCTTCTCCTTGTTACAGCTAGCATTGCAAGTCAAAAATGTAAAACGAACTCCGTGGATAATTACGAAATAAGTTGCGACAGCATCGTCGACTCCCAACTCCTGTCAGTACTAAATCGATGTTGTATGCGAGTAGTTCCGTGTATATGTAGGCCGTCGTAACTTATTTCGTAATTACCGCTGTTTGCCCAGATTAAAAATGACAAACAATATACGCTGTCCTGTGTGTAACTTGACGGTCGTTATTAGCCAATCACATTGGACACTTTTATAGCCCTTATCTATTCCCACACTGCATTCTTAACACGAACGAAGTACAGTTGACTTGCTTTTACATTTCCATCTCTTTTTGCAGGGGAAATTGCTATAGGTGAGGGTAGAGAGGGCGACCGATTCTATAAAGCAGGCAATACACGTTCAAATTTTAAAAATACATGAAATATTACATGTAAAAATTCACGACAATGGCCATCAAAAATAGAGCATCATCTAAATCTAAAATATTGCCAGTAAAAATTGATGTAAAAATACACGGTGAAAAATATATGTAATTTGTGATCGTGTATTACGGCTTTTGCAAAATCAATTCACGTCGAATCCATTTCCTTTTCCTACAAAGCCGGAGGAAAACGCTCCAGAAAATCAAGAATAATAATAATAATAATAATAATAATAATTCTCGATTTTTTTTTTTATTCAAAGATATTAACAAAAATTAATGGAAAAAGTGAAAAGATTTGAGTGTCGGTTTCATGATCCATACAAGAATTCGGAAAACAAAGGAGGCAGTGCCTGCCTCCTTGGCGGGGGTGAATTTAAGCATGACGTTTATTAGCTACAGTTCCGTTCAATCAATAGGTTTCCTTCAGGATCGAAAGATAATTAATAAAAACAAAATGGCAAATGCATCGCCATAACATTCAAACTCGCGTTCATTAAGAATTTTTTAATTTTTTTATTTATTCTTTATTCCTAAGTGCTATAGCATAAATAACGTCAGGTGTTTTACGTATAAACATAACGAAAAATTAAAATCAGGAACAAACTTCATAGCCTCCCTACCCGCGCCCCGTCCCTCGTAAGTGTTATTACTCCAGGATCAGGGCCGTACATTTTTTGCAAAGAAGGGGGGCAGACAATTTTTATCCAATTTTATAATGACCCTCCCTTAAAAAACGGCCCCATTCATAACCCTCAAAGCCATACTCATTTCAAGATTTCCTCCGCCCTCTATACCACGTATAAATTTTTGTTTCGATAAAAATATTTTAAATCAAAATAACGCCAACTTTAACCAAATTTACCACCCTGGACAGCTTTGCCCCCATTTTCGTTAGATTTGAAACTTTTTATTGCGCCTACATGCAGGCTTAGTTAAAAGTATGCAGACGGCGATTTATTGTCGTTAATATTCATTTTAGGAAATTATGTTCGATACAAAAGTTTGTTACGAAATTTCTACCTACTTTTTAGAACGCTTTGATTTTCTTTTTCTTCAATTATTTTTTAATTATCCCTGTCCGCGTATTTTTTTAATGGGAACTTACTCTACCGTTCGATAGAATTGTAGAATCTGTACAATAGTATTTTTGTTTTTTTTTAAATTTATTTAATAAGATTTTTACAAAAAAGACATCAATTCAAGCATTTAATAAATGTTAGGTAGATCAAAAATAGACAAAATTATTTGCAATAAAGTTATCGGTTACAATCTTATCGGACTAGAACGCTACCGACTAGGACAATGTTTTCTTGTAAAAATGTTATCAAATAAATTTAAAAAAAAATACTATTGAACAAAATTCTCTATCGAATAGTTGAGTAAAATTAAGTTCTCATTTAAAAAAATTACGTGGACAGACATGACTCAAAAATAATTGAAGAAAAAAAAATGAAGCATTATAAAATGCAGATAGAAATTTCATAGAAAAACGTTCGTACTGATTATAATTTCCTAAAATGAATATTAACATAAATCGCCGTCTCCATACTTTTAACTAGCCCTGTATATAATTTCCAAGTTGGAAAGCAAAAAAAAACCGCAACTTTAACAACTCCATTTCTTTTTCCTTTGGACTTTCAACTTTTTTTTAAATTGTGTTCCCTACAGATAGAATTTTTATTTATTCATTTTATTGATGCGACACTCATTTCAATAATATCTTCATTTCTATATTGAAAAGACTGAGGAGCGAAAAATCGAAACTTTCGTTCCAAATCGTAACGTTCGAAGGAAGGCGTTTCTTCCAAAAAAAAAAAAAAAATTATTTCGAATTACATACAAAAAAAAAAAAAAAAACTTGTCAACATTTCTAACAACGGTAATAGTTTGTTCAGGAAATGAAATTTCACGGGATTCCAAAACGCCAATTAAAAAAAAAAACAACAAAAAAGGACGAACAACATTTTCGTAAATCACAAGTAGGAAGTAACAACCAACGATCGAAGCGCGACGGTGAGATCTCCGTCGTACGATTACACACATTGACGTTCTAAATTTGATAAACTTGGCGACCCTTCGTCCATCTACATACGTACATATCTCGAACCGCTTGCAAAATCCAAGGAGAAAAAATTGTTGTGTACGCTTCGAAACGATAGAAAACACTCCGTTGAGAAGTTGTTTAAGGCGAAAACGATAATTAATTTCGCTTTATGTTGGCGCTCGTTTCTGATTTATTGGAGTGCTTGTTTTGTTTGGAATTTTTACTCATTTTCTATTTCATCATGCTATTATAATAATATATGCATATATTTTTGATATTAATTTTATTTACATTATTACTATTTATTAGAATATACAGGCAATTTTGTTATTTTTTTTTTCTATAGTTTCAAAGGGGTACCCCTTGGAATTTTGAAGAAAATCGAAATGGTCGGAAGTACGACTTATTACACATCAAATTGAAGCTTTTCTAGTGCAGATTAGGGATAAAATAATTTCGGCTACGAGAGACAGTTCATTGAGGAAATATTCAACGAGAGAGTGAAAAGTGGTTCTTGACGAATCGCTCTGGTAAGCTCTAGCACCCAAACGAAGCAAATTTCACGAGTTTTGACGTCAAAGTCGTATTCTACACCTTCGAAATCATCTACGCACAGAATTTCATCTAATTTAAAACACCTTAATTTTTCTGAAATTCCAAAGGGGTACCCCTTGGAATTTTGAAGAAAATCGAAATGGTCGGAAGTACGACTTATTACACATCAAATTGAAGCTTTTCTAGTGCAGATTAGATATAAAATAATTTCGGATACGAGAGACGGTTCATTGAGGAAATATTCAACGAGAGAGTGAAAAGTGGTTCTTGACGAATTGCTCTGGTAAGCTCTAGCACTCAAACGAAGCAAATTTCACGAGTTTTAACGTCAAAGTCGTATTCTACATCTTCGAAAACGTCTGTGCACAGAATTCCATCTAATTTAGAACATGTTAATTTTTTTTAAAGTTTCCCCTTGGAATTTTGAAGAAAATCGAAATGGTCGAAAGTACGACTTATTATACATCAAATTAAAGCTCTTCTAATGCACATTAGGGATAAAATAATTTCGGGTATGTTTGTACAATTGCGGAAATTTTATAGGTCATGGACAAGTCTTGAGATCTCTACGCGACCATCCCGTGCAATATTGTTGAGTATGCCTCAGCTGCTTGACTGATACAGACGTATTTCTGTACCGCTGATTTTTCCAATCATAAAAGACGCGACGAAATCACAAAGAGCCTATCATTTTATTATCATTTAAGGACGGTGTGAAACGTTCAGAAATCCTTCAAGGTCTGCAAGGTGTATATGGAGAGTCTGCAGAATCGAAAAGTACATTCTATCGATGCGTCCATCGTTTTAAACCTGGAAAAACGTCACTACAATCCCCGCGGTGGGCGCCCGAGCACCTCTGTAAACGAAAGAAACGATTACTGGAACTGCATTGAAGATCCTCATGGAGGTATAATTCTTTGTAATATCTTTTTTCCCATTCTGCCGCTTTCATCGCCCTTGTTAAGTGGTCAGAAAACAGTGCGAAAATTTCCTTCAAGTCGCGTACTTGCCTTAGGAAGCACCATTTTTTGTCTATTTCATTTATTTCAATATAGTATGTATGTCTGATATCGTATACTAACTACGTCACTAGCGTATGAAACGTGAGTTCGACTTGTAAAAATGTCTTTGCAAGTGTTGCCGAATTACAAGACTTGTTAAAATTTTCCTGAATCAGAATTTAAAAGAGCTTGTAAAATAACCGCTTGTAACTTGTAAGCATGTAAACTTGTCGTTTCGTGAAACAGCCCCCAGGAGGCAGGTCTGCCAAGATAACGGGAATCCACGTAAATTTGAAAGAAACGGGCAGATGCATACAAGAACGAAGAAGATTTTATTGTACAATTTAGAAGTACCTGCCCTATTCCCTTTTCGCCCATTCGACGTTGTTACACTCTACGCTGTAAAGATTCCCATCCCTCACATGTAAATGGTTAGATTGTAGTTTATTTTACGTTACCTTTTTCGGATCTTATCCACTGTTTTCTTTTGTACGAAACCAAGATTTTTGTCTCCGTACAAAGACCTTTTAGCGTCCTTGTACATTGTATAAAGATTTTTTGGGTAGTCCAGTTATCATTATTATGTTGTACAAACTAAAAATCTCTTGTACAAAGATCTTTTTCCGATCTTTGTATATGTACAAAAACGCTTGTACAAACAGTGACCTTACCTATTATTCAACGGTATTCAACTTTAAGACTTCGCTTCGAATGTGTCCGGAAAAGGGGTGACTACCACGCGGTAAATCATCGGTCAAGTCCATCGAAATGTTATGGAGTCCCGTAACAAAATTCAGATATAATCAAAACAACGCCGTCCAATTCTCTTCCGACAGGACAAAATATCCGTTTCACAAACAACGTTTACACGCAATACCCGGAAAAGGGGTGACTACCACGCGGTAAATCATCGGTTAGGTCCATCGAAATGTTATGGAGCCCCGTAACAAAATTCAGATATAATCACAACAACGCCGTCCAATTCTCTTCCGACAGGACAAAATATCCGTTTCACAAACAACGTTTACGCGCAATACCCGGAAAAGGGGCGACTACCACGCGGTAAATCATCGGTCAGGTCCATCGAAATGTTATGGAGCCCCGTAACAAAATTCAGATATAATCAAAACAACGCCGTCCAATTCTCTTCTGACAGGACAAAATATCCGTTTCACAAACAACGTTTACACGCAATACCCGGAAAAGGGGCGACTACCACGCGGTAAATCATCGGTCAAGTTCATCGAAATGTTATGGAGCCCCGTAACAAAATTCAGATATAATCAAAACAACGCCGTCCAATTCTCTTCCGACAGGACAAAATATCCGTTTCACAAACAACGTTTACACGCAATACCCGGAAAAGGGGCGACTACCACGCGGTAAATCATCGGTCAAGTCCATCGAAATGTTATGGAGCCCCGTAACAAAATTCAGATATAATCAAAACAACGCCGTCCAATTCTCTTCCGACAGGACAAAATATCCGTTTCACAAACAACGTTTACACGCAATACCCGGAAAAGGGGCGACTACCACGCGGTAAATCATCGGTCAGGTCCATCGAAATGTTATGGAGCCCCGTAATAAAATTCAGATATAATCAAAACAACGCCGTCCAATTCTCTTCTGACAGGACAAAATATCCGTTTCACAAACAACGTTTACACGCAATACCCGGAAAAGGGGCGACTACCACGCGGTAAATCATCGGTCAAGTCCATCGAAATGTTATGGAGCCCCGTAACAAAATTCAGATATAATCAAAACAACGCCGTCCAATTCTCTTCCGACAGGACAAAATATCCGTTTCACAAACAACGTTTGGTGGATACCGATCCGGCTTTTACGGAAAGGTGAGGCAACTCTGACGCACCGATTTCCTCCTTAAAACTTCGTAAAAATAACTCGATGTAAGACTAAAACTCGATGTCATCCCTTTCTCCGTCCGATGCTCGACAATAATCGCAAAAGCGATTCCGAAAAAGAGAAATCAAAAGGATCTATTCGCGATCCCGTCCGTATCGGATGATATTTTTCGAAGCGTAACGCCACCGTTTCGCCTCAAAGTGCCTCTAAAATTAGCCGAATCAAAGCGTTCCGATGCGAAACGCGAAAAATACCACGCGCCCGATCGTATTTTTAACCGGACCTTGCGCGAAAATTAATTTCGTGGCACGCACCGATGCGTGCTATTTATCGGTCGGCACTCCTAGGTAATAATAATAATAATGATAATCATAATAATATATGTACGTATGTAATTTCGTAAGGTGCCAAGAACAGAAATCGCGGTATATACGCGCGTTGGAGGAAATTTTGAGTGGCCGACGTTGACGGACGTGTCTCGCAGGTTTTTGATCGATCGGTGCGGCACGCGAAGACGTGGGACGACGTCGTGTTTTCGAATGCAATTTCGAAATAAGATCGGTCTATGTGTAATTCGGGTTAAAATAGAACGGTACGTTTACCGTACGTTTCACGCCCGATTATCGTTATAAACGGGCGTGAAAGCAAAGATACCGTTGTGTAATTTTGTTTAAGGAACATTTCAGAAATTAAGCAATGCTTCTTCGACATCTCGCATTCATTCGTATATGACTCCAAAATACGTATATCGACAACAATTAAGTTGCCATCCTCAGTAGTATCGCGAGTGGATTTCATGATTTCATAGTTCGTAGTTTCTAGATCTGCATCTATCCATGATGATTTACGAAATAATTAAATGAAGAAAGGAACAAAGGAGGGCGCTGTTAGGTCTACTGTCTACTCACTCTAAAAGCTGCCAACAATTCTCCTTGGACGAGTATCCAGCAAAAACAAACTTCCTTCCTTCCAATCCGGAAGGCGATGGCATGAGTACGTGAGGATCGTCGTACTTTCGGTAAAATTATCTAGCGGTGGGATTTATATTTTGGGTTGCCTCCTACCACTTTTTAGGTCAAAAAGCAAGTGGTAGAGGCAACGCGAAAGATAATTTATCTAAATCAGTCAGCGACCAGTATACACACGTATACCGTTCCCGCTCCCGGCCCGCTGTACCTTGCCTTGAAGATTCTAGAAACCTTCTAGGTCTTCTACAAAGACAAAACCGTCTTATGCCTTTTATCAGAGATGCTAGATTACTGGCAACGTCCATGGGCTATCAAAATATTGTTGCTCAGAAAAGCTCCCAAGAGAAATCGATTCGCACCAAATCCAAAAGACGATGCAAATCATCCACTAACACGCAGAGCCATAATCCAAAATCATAAAGGAAGTTAAGAAACTAGGGAATGATTCAATGTTGACAGGTCTCACCGCAAGGTAACTGCTACCCTTTATAATGGTGTATGGTGGATGAAAAGAGCTACGGATAGCTCAAAGACCAACCAATATAATAATAAAAGAAGAAGTGTTGACAGGTCATTAATGAATCAATCAATCGCACAAATCAAAACGTTTCTAGACGCCTTCATCACTTCTTCGGGAATACGTTGGGGCACAGGCCGTGCTGGTAGGAAGCGGAGATTTCAGCGAATTACGGCTCAGTACGATTAATAATTACTCTCAAGTCAGCGATGAAGCATTATTTCTAAACCATTCTGTATATCGATGACCTTCGACGACATTTCTAGACCTGTTCGCTAATTCTTCTGAACTAGACTGGGACAGAGGCCCATTTGGTGGGAAACAAAGACTTCAATGGATCCAGACTAGGGCAACGACAACGTTACGTTCAATTAAGAACGGAGCCGAAGTTGTCGCTGATCTTAAATGATGTTTCTAGACCCCTTCGTTATACCTAATGAACTAGACTGGGACCTAGATCTTCGTGGTGGGAAGAGCAGACTCCAATGAGGCCTGGTTAGCAATACGAGTGGCGTTTTAACAACCAAGCTGAAGTTATCACTGACCGTCAACGATGTTTCTAGACCTTTTCGCTATTTCTTAAGAACGAAGGACTACGATACGGGCCCTTTTGGTGGGAAGTCCCAGCGGGCCCAGACTAGCACAGCGAGTGACGTTACGTTCAATTAAGAACCGAGCTGAAGTTGTCGCTGATCTTAAATGATATTTCTAGACCCTTTCGTTATACCTAATGGACTGGACTGGGACGCAGACTTTCCTGGTGGAGAAACAAAGACTCCATTAAGCCATGGTGGGCGGTACGAGTGGCGCTTTAATCTTCCTATACTCACGCATGCGGTCTGTGAGACCGACTTATATAGTATAGTATACGTCTTTCGTTTTGACGTGAGTATAGGAAGGTTAACAACCAAGACGAAGTTGTCGCTGGCCACGAACAATGCTTCAACACCTTTTCGCTATTTCTTAAGAACTAAGGACTACGATACGGGCCCTTTTGGCGCGGAACGGAGGCCCCAGCAGGCTCGGACTAGGGCAACCAGTGGCGTTTTGATAGAATTCGCAATCAAATTGAAATTGTCGATAACCTTGAACGATGTTTCTAGATCCCTTAGCTGGAACGTAAACGTTCGTGTTAGGAAACGGTGGCCCCAGCGTGCCCCAAGTAACGTCACGAGTGGTGTTTCGATCAAATAACAACCAAATTTAAGTTTTCGCCGAGCTTAAACGATGCAGTGGGCTGGTACGCAGCCCACTACACGCTACTACTACGCTAATGGACCCTGGCCAGCGCTACAAGTTCCGATTAATTTATAACTAAAACCTAAACTGAAGTTGTCGGTGACCTTTGAATTTTAAACCCGCTTCTAGACTATTTCTTATAGACTGAGCTACAACGTAACCTTTATGGTGGAAAACGGAGGCCTCTATCGGACCCCGATTAGCTCTACGATTGGCGTGTTGACCAATTAACAACCAAGCTCAAGTTGTCGCTGGCCTTGAACGATGTTTCCAGATCTCTTCACCTTTCCTAATGACTTAAGCGGAACGTAAACTGTGGTAGTGGGAAGCGGAAGCTCGAACAGGGTCTCGCTCCCGCTACGAGTGGCGTTTTTCTCAATTAACAATCAAGTTGAAGTTATCGCTGACCTTGAACTATATTTTCTAGATCTGTTCCCTATCTCTTGCGGGCCGAGCTGGGACATAGAATGAAGCGGGAAGAAGCAAAGATTCCAACGGATCCTGGCTAGCACCACGAGTGCGGTTTCGACCAACTAATAATCAAGCTGAAGTTGTCGTTGATCTTTACTGATCTTCCTAATCTCCCTTCTAGGCTGTTTCTTATAAGCTGAGTTGCGACGCAGACCTTCATGGGGAGAGGGGGGTGGGGGGACGGAAGCTCGAGTGGGTCCTGGTTAGCGCTACGATCAATTGACAACCGAGCTGAAGTTGTTGATGATCTTTCTAGACCCCCATGCTATTTCTTATAGACTGAGCTACCACACAGACCCTAGCGTTCGGAAACGGAGGCTCCTGCAGGCCCCAGTTACAGCGACGGGTGGCGTTTTGATGAATTGACAATACACTGAAGTTGTCGATAGAGCATTCAACATGATCCGAGTTGTATATCGATGACCTTGAACTGAGTTCCTAGACCCACGAGCACTATCTAGGCCGCTAGCATATCTACTATCACGAAGCAGAGAAAAAATTGCATAGACGTGAGGCGTTTCTTGTGTGAAACAATTGTTAGAAAACTCAAGTGGCATAATTAAATTCCTACGCAAGAATGCGAGTCGGAATGTCGCATACCGATAACACACGTCAAAAATGAATTGATACCTAAACACATAGGTCCGTCGTAAATTACATAGTTAAAACCTGGAGATAGGGATCTGTATGTCGATGTTGTCGCTCTAGAAAACGGTCGTACTTCTTCCTTGTGCCAAGTTGATTTAAAATAAAAGAACTTTCATTATCATAGTAATTATTGATTTTTATTTATTGCCCTATCCCAACAACAATCAATTAACACGAAATTGACTTCTAAATTTAGCATCCCCTTTGACCCTTCACGGTAGAAGAAGAAGTGATTCAGATAACATAACATCGATCAAGACTTCCGAAATCTAATTGTTAGAACTTAGTTTCGGTCGAGTCTCGATCATCTTCTGCGCGATCACCACGTCGGATTCGAACACGATTTTTCCTACTTGACACAACTTCGTCTTTTGAAACACGAAATGCTCCCTCTGATCAAACACGTTTACATCCTTTCCCTTTCCCCGTGTATATTTTCGCCGATCTTCAAGGTCGATTCTTCCCCCAAATTTTCCCCGTAAAATCGCCTTTCCAAATCTAAACACGATACGGTCGCGGATTGCATCGAACGCGTTCCCTCCTCATTCGAAATCGGCGATTTCGAAACGATTCGTTCTTTAATTGGCAAACCTCATCGGCACGTGTCCGACGAAACTACTAATTAATATCGCGCGCGTTTTGCAAGCGGCCGAACTGGAATGCTCGCGAAGCGCAAACACGATTTAAAATTCAAATTTTTGTTTTATCATACGTCGCGCCGCACGTACGCGTTGGTATAAGTAAGAGTGTAAATATTTAGATTGCAAATTTTTTTCATGGCCTAGACAGAATAAGTATGTAGGTCAATTAAAAAAACCGAAGGCAAAACTCCCCGGATTTTCTCGAAAAGAAACGTCCGGAGTTCCACAGGGGCTCACTTGGATAACCGTTGTTGTTTCCTATTTAATGCAATATTAAATGGAAAAAAGAAGAAAGGAAAAACGCGCAAGTCATTGCAAATAATTTTCGTTCCCTCGTGAGAAATACGCGCTTTCGTCACATACGATAGGCGTGCCGCATGGTACGGATACGAGGCCGATGCTATTTTTTGTTTAGTCATATTCCGGTTACCTAGCAACAAAAGACGCAGAATAGAAATCCTTTCCTCGTAAAAAAGGAGGTGTTTTGGTTGTACGAGGTTGGGATGCTACAAGGTCGTGCGCTGACGTAAATACTGTTACTTATCTCGTAAAACTTCTCAATGTCGTTCCTCGCCACGTGCGTTATTTAATTTAATCACCTAAATTGTGTAAATATCGCGGGAATTCTCGTTCGCGCCCGTTACATGCGATTGGAGTACCGCAGGGTACTGTTAGACCCCGATATTGTTTCTAATTTAGTAGTATTACGGTTACTTAGCGACAAAACTAGCTATAGAAATCGTTTCCGTGCGCCAAAGAAGACGTGATTGGGGTTGCACAAGGAACCGCTTTGACGCCAATATTGTCACCTATTTAGTACTATTACTATTTAAACTAGCAGAAATTTGAATATAATTTTCCTACGCGTAAGTTGCGTAAATGTTACGCGAATTTTCACTTCCTCGCCGTAACAATGCGCTTTCAACATACGCGACTGGGGTCCCACAGGGTACCGTTACGACTCCGAGATTGTTTCTAATTTAGTAATGTTTCGGTTACTTAGCAACAAAAGCGTTTCCTTAGCAACAAACCCGTTTCCTTAAACATAGAAGAAAATATATACCTACGTATCGTACGTCATTGAGGTTCTACAAGGTACTGTTTTGAAGCCAATATTGTCATCTACTGAGTAACATATTTAAACTAGCAAAAATTTTAATATCTATCACCTTTCTACGAGCAAGCTGTGCAAACGTTGCCCGAATTTTCACTTCCTCGTCGTAACAAAGCGCTTTCAACATTCGCGCCTGGAATCCCACAGGGTAAAGTTACGACCCCGATATTGTTTCGAATTTTATAATATTTGGGTTACTTAGCAATAAACGCATTTCCTTAGCAACAACAGCGCTTCCTTAGCAACAAACACGTCTTCTTATACACAGAAGAAAATATGTACGTGGATATGTACGTATTGTACGTCATTGATGTTCTACAAGGTACTGTTTTGACGCCAATATTATCACCTATTTAGCAACATATTTAAACCATCAAAAATTTTAATATCATTTTCCTACGCGTAAGTTGTGTAAATGTTGCGCGAATATTCACTTTCTCCCCGCAACAAGGCGCATTCAACATATCCGATTGGAGTTCCACAGGGTACCGTTACGATCCCCGTATTGTTTCTAATTTTATAATATTTCGATTACTTACCAATAAAAGTGTTTCCTTAGCAACCACCGCGTTTCCTAAAGAGAAAAGAAAATATGTCGGTTGTACGTGATTGGGGTTCTACAAAGTACCGCTTTGACGCCAATACTGTCATCTACTGAGTAACAGATTTAAACTAGCAAAAATTTTAATATCTATCACCTTTCTACGAGCAAGCTGTGCAAACGTTACCCGAATTTTCATTTCCTCGTCGTAACAAAGCGCTTTCAACATTCGCGCCTGGAGTCCCACAGGGTAAAGTTACGACCCCGATATTGTTTCTAATTTTATAATATTCGTTACTTAGCAATAAACGCCTTTCCTTAGCAACAACAGCGCTTCCTTAGCAACAAACACGTCTTCTTATACACAGAACAAAATATGTACGTGGATATGTACGTATTATACGTCATTGATGTTCTACAAGGTACTGTTTTGACGCCAATATTATCACCTACTTAGTAACATATTTAAACTATAAAAAATTTGAATATCATTTTTTTATCAATGTTGCGTCAATTTTCATTTTGTCCCCTCAACAAGGCACTTTCAACATATGCGATTGGAGTCCCACAGGGCACCGTTACGACCTCGATATTGTTTCTAATTTTACGATATTTCGGTTTCTTAGCAATAAAAGCGTTTCCTTTAAGAGAAAAAAATATTTCGGTTGTACGTCATTGGAGTTTTACAAGGACCTGCTTTAAGGCCCATATTGTTATTCATTCAGTAACATGTTTCCATTACAAAATTTTTTAACGTCTTTTCGCAACGTGTACGTTGCTCTACTGTAACAGGAATTTTTGGTACGTCATCAGAACAAGACGCTTTCAACATATACGTCCGGGGTACCGCAGGGTGCTATTACGACGCCAATACTGGCTTTTATTTCGTAACACGTCGATTACTGAGCGAAATAAATTATTTAATTCCATAAAAGGTGTGTGTC